>VNJT01015251.1:0-55518 GCA_008042655.1 Drosophila burlai
GCGACGTTGACTGCGCTGCCGCCGACAGCGCTAGCTGTTGCCGAGAGCGCCGCACGAAGAGAGCTATAGCTGACTTCGTAGTGGGGTTTTTGTTGCTGTTGGTGCTTGTGGGGAGCGGGGTGGGCGAGGGCTTAGGTACCCCTAACGGTACCCTAATTAATGAAGCATCTTTCAGCCGAGTTTTATTCCTCACAAGTGTGCGTGAGATGCGAAAGAAGGCGATGGAGAGAGTGATAGTTCGCGAGAGCACAAAGAGAGGGAGGCCTTTTTGGGAAGATTTCGAGAAGATCACTGTAGTAAATATTAATTCATTATTTAAGAAATATCCTACAACTAAATTCGAAACAAAAAAATTAAGAACTTAAATATATATTTTTTTTTTAATTTTATGATGTTTTGTAGATTTTTTATTGGTTTCCTAGAACTTTTTTTTGTTGTAATATCAGGATTAATTTCTTAAATATATAAAACTTAAAACTCCTTAAATATAAAAATCTTATGAATATCAACAAGAAGTAATCATATTTTTCTAAAATATATTTTTGAAAGATTAATACGTTTTCTATATCTTTGGCAGTATTTTTAAACTTCAAAATTTTTACAAAATTGTATGTTATGTCAAATTTTGTAGAAACAAACCAAAAATCTAAAGAATTTCCATAAGTTTTTCTAGTTTCCCCTAGTTTTCCCCATTACCTCCCCTTCAGTAAAAGCCACCTCTTGCAGTAGATAAGCCCCTCGAAATCGTGGGCGAGCCACTTGCCAATATCGGCCGTATTTTCACTGCCTCTTTGACTCGTCAGGCCTCCCCTCCCAATTTTTGGCCAGGAGTAGTGGTCGGCGGTCCGTGGCCCCACACACTCTCCCTCCTCCGCCCACCCAGCGCCTCCGAGTCCGAAAAACACTAGGCCTAAACTAAGCTCGCTCGCTCTTCGCCTGAAACGCAGCAGTCGGCGCCTCTGCATTTTCGGGCCAACTTCCGTTTCCTCGCACGCACACACCCACACACGCACACACACGTGTGGGTGCCTGCCTCTTGCAACTTGCAGCGACGCGTCGTATCCTGTTCGGTGTTGCGCCAAAAATGCCCATTTTGGGGGTTGCAACGAGAGGCCGAGAACGAGGACGAGGACGTGGACGAGTGCGAGTGCGAGTGCGAGTGCGAGTAAAAGCCGAAGAGCGCAACGCAACGCAACGGAATGCGGCCGTAACGTTTACCGTTAGCCGGCGTTTTTTGGCGCCCAACGCTGCCTCTGCCTGCCTCTCAGTCGCCACACCGCCTCTGTCTCTGTTCTGTCTCTGCTCTTGCCTCTGCCTCGGTCGCTTGTCTCTGTCTCCTGCCTCTATCTCTTTCTCTGTCGCTTTTCCTTTTGCGACGCCGGCAGCGGCGGAGAAGCTCGCAATTCGCGAACTATTCGCAACTTCGTCGCGAACTCAGTCGCAGCCTGAGAGCAACAACTACAACAACTACTGCACCAGCAGCAGCAGCAGGCAGGCAGGCAGCAGTATCAGTGGCAACATCCACAACACACTCGTCCACAGCCACAGCCCGACCCCTCAGTTTTCCCACACAGCGCCATCGCCATCGTCGTGGCCATCGCCAGCCATCGCCGTCGTCGTCGTGTGTTAAGTTTGTTTTGAGTTTTTCCGTATCAAAATGTGCAAAACGATTTCAGTCTAATTCAGACGCTCGTGCTGAGAAGACTTTTGGCCCTGTTTGTTGGCCAATAACCATACTCATACAGAACAGAACGGAACAGAACACGACTACAACGACGAGGCGACCGAAGCGAAGCGAGGCGAACGAGACGACGAACTGCAACTGCAACAGAAACTAAAAGAACGTAACGTAACGTACCGAGGCGGGCTAATTGCCAAATGGGCACGTAGTGCGCGCAACGTAACCTCAACGTGAACGTAACACACACACACACTTACACATGTACATGCCCACTCTCAGTTGAGCGTCGTAATTGTCGCGATTTCTCGTTTGCTTTTTTTTCCATCGCTATGTAAAGCGAGTCGCGCCTAACGATTGACGATTAACGATCTGCGAGTAACGATCAGCGAGTAGCGAGCAACGATCAGCGATCCGTGCACAAAATGGCGTCGGCGCAGGCGGAAACGGATGTGGTAGTGGCGCCCGAGCAGGCACAAGTGACGCAAAGGCAGCGCAGCGGGGGCACAGGCAAGGGAGCCAGTTCCGGCACAGGATCACCGAAGAGTAATCGCAGTTCGCCAAGTCAGGAGGATAAGAACATCAAGGCGGAGGATCGCACTTCGCCGGGAGCAGGAGGAACCTCCAAGGATGAGGAAAAGGACTCCACTGGAGGCGGCATGGGAGGATCTTCGCCCGTGAGTTCGCCCCAGGGTCGGAGCTCCTCGGTGGCCTCGCCCAGCTCCAGCTCGCAGCAGTTCTGCCTGCGCTGGAACAACTACCAGTCCAACCTGACCACCATCTTCGATCAGCTGCTGCAGAACGAGTGCTTCGTGGACGTGACCCTGGCCTGCGACGGTCGCTCCATGAAGGCCCACAAGATGGTGCTCTCCGCCTGCTCCCCCTACTTCCAGACCCTCCTGGCGGAGACGCCCTGCCAGCACCCCATCGTGATCATGCGCGACGTCAACTGGTCGGATCTCAAGGCCATTGTGGAGTTCATGTACCGCGGCGAGATCAACGTGAGCCAGGATCAGATCGGACCTCTGCTCAGGATTGCCGAGATGCTGAAGGTGCGCGGCCTGGCGGATGTGACCCACATGGAGGCGGCCACGGCCGCGGCAGCGGCAGCTTCAGAACGGATTTCCTCACCCAAAGATAGTGGTGCCTCCACCAGAGACGGAGGAGGAGGACAAGGAGGCCAGTCCAGAACCGAAGCCGACCGTGATGCCGAAGAGCTGCTGGCCTTTATGCAACCGGAGAAGAAGTCGCGCACGGACTGGGACCCCGCCGAGCTGAGGCTCTCGCCCTTGGAACGGCAGCAGGGCAGGAATGTCAGGAAACGACGTTGGCCCTCGGCGGACACGATCTTCAATGCCCCAGCTCCGCCGAGTCCGCTGAGCAGCCTGATAGCCGCCGAACGGATGGAGCTGGAGCAGAAGGAGCGCGAGCGGCAGCGGGACTGCTCGCTGATGACGCCGCCACCCAAGCCGCCGCCCATGAGCAGCAGCAGCAGCGGCAGCGGATCGGGCTCCCGCCGCCTCGAGTCGGCCATCCATGCCCTGGACATGCCCTCGCCGGCAGCCACGCCGGGACCGCTCGCACGATCCTCGCGTCCCCACTCGCAGAGTCCCCAGCAGCAGCCCGGCCAGCACTCCCTGCCCCTGCCGCTGCTCCCGCATCACCATGCGCCGCCACCTGCCCCACATCCCGCCCAGAGTTCGGCCAGTGGCCACCACCCGCCATCGCCAGCGGGCGATTCCCGCTTTCCCCTGGGTCCCTCCGCGGCCGCCATGGCCGCGGCCATGGAGTTGAGTGGCCTTGGAGGAGGCCCACCTGCCGAGCCACGTCTTCCGCCTCCACCGCCGCACCATCATGGCGGCGGAGGAGTGGGCGTTGGAGTGGGGGGAGCCGGGGTGGCGGGATCCGGCGGAGGATCTTCGCTGGCCGATGACATGGAGATCAAGCCGGGCATCGCCGAAATGATCCGCGAGGAAGAAAGGGTGAGTGGAGATTGAATTTAATTATGGGGAAATATCATATATTATTTTAAGAGATATAATATATTCGTAGTATTTATAATGAGAATATGAGGACGAGATATTATTAGATAATATATTTTTAAAATTTAAATTCGAATATGTATCTCCAATTTTTGTGAAAAAGTGTTTGTATAGGTTTCATCATGGTATAAGATCTCTAGCCTTTTCCCTGATCTAATAACCTCTAAAAATATAACAACATATATTTAATATGAGGATAATAATAATTAAATATAATAAGTAATAAATTATTAAAACTTTAAGATAACTTCCTGTATGAGTGCTTCCCCAAATATAAAATGTACATAATGGAAGTGATTGGTTCTAATTTTAAATATTTAAAAACTTTAACTAAATATTTAAAGTTCATCACAAATAATTCAGAATTTAAAATTACAGATTTTCATATGCTTTAATATGATATTGAATTTTTTCACATTGTTGCAATATTAATGACATAGCATTTATTTTATTTATTTTTCCCCACATGATAAATTATTAGCAAATAGTTTAAGTGTCAAAAAATCATTAGAGAAATATATTGCCTTATAAGATTAGCAATATAAATTTATAGATAGAGATTTATCAATTCATTCTTATTTCTTTTTTTATATTTTTCTTTCAAGCATTCCATTTTAAGAGCTATCGTTCACGATCGTTTCTCTTCGATTTTAAATTGAACCCCTCAAAGAGTACATTGATTCAAAGAGGCCTTGTTCTCTCACGCTGCTGCTGCGCTAAAGCAGCGCTGCTGCTCTGCCACACTTTCTTTCTCTCAATAGCTCTCTCTTTCAGTAGCTCTGTCGCTCTGCCTTGCTCAACGATCTTTTTCCGCGGTTTGTTTTGATTCACGATTCGCGCGCGCCTTTCGGCAATCTGCAAGATTGTTTCGCCTCGACAGCAGAAATTCTGCCGGCGGCATTTCGCCCTGTGTTGTGACGTCACTTACAATGAGCGGAACGCGGAGCTGTGACTTCCCCACCTCCGCATTCGCACCCAGGAATGATTGACAGCTCTCACGTGCTCCACGTCGCACATTGTTTCCGCTTCCCTTTTCTGCTCTTTTTTTTTACTTTGCTCAGAGATCTCTGCCACATATTTTTCCGAATGGTCAGAGGTTTCCCATTCCAGGTCCCCTGATTCTCTGACTGCCGATCCCCCGCTTCCCCTGTGGCAGTCACTGGAACGCCATGGTTTGGTGACCGAAAGGTGATTGAAATTCCGGAATTCTTGCGGCCTGCGGTTGATTTCGATCTATGGAGCATTTTGCATTCTGGCTGTGGTTCCCTAAGTGTGCTTCAATTAGGCCAACAGCGAATGAGATCGGCACGGGGAAAAATATGGTGATTAATGGGTTAATGATTATAAGACGAAATAATAAAAATTTTAAAATTAATATTCGATTGCTATAAGTATTTGTTAAGAGCACAAGTAGACAATTATTAAGTTGATTTTATTTAAAGAATTTTGTGAATTTTTGATTTTTAAAATATTTTTTTATAATTGTATTACTATTGTTTATAAGCAGTTTTATTTCATTTCTAATATTAATTCAAAAACCTTTAAAATAATTTTTGGAATTAAAAATATTTAAAAATATATACATACCTACAAATTATTTATTTCCCAAAATGTTAATCGTATTATTTACAAGCTGCTTGATATCCTTTATAATATCAATAATAAATCAATTCATAAATCTTTGAAATAATTTTTTAAAGCAAAAATATTTAAAAATATATAACAATTTTTTAGTTCCCAAAATGTTTTTCTTATTATTTATAAGCAGCTTGATTTTCTTTATAGTATCATATTCATTTGGTTTGCATTTTATTTGGTTGTAATTTAAATGTTTTGCTTATCTAATCTTCTTTTTTTCCCCCATTTATTGATTTTCATCGAAAAAGATAAAGTTTAACTTCAAGTAAACATTTTCCCAAATATTTATAAAACAAACAATTTCTTCAAGTGTACTACTCCTTAGCGAGGAGTAAAATTAGCGACCGGTTGGAGAGGCCTGCATTAGCACCGCAGAATTCGCACTTTAATAAAAACTTTGTATTTATTTATCCAATAGACGTCGACGACGTTCACTGGAGAACCCAAAGATCTCTCCTCCATTCAGAGGTTCCATATCCCGATACCGAACCCGATCACGAACCCACAGACCCAGACCCAGTCCGGCATCAATCGGAATGCCATATTTGTTTGTCTGGACGCGGAGACTCCTTCGGCAAGCTCTTCGCTGCGTTCTTCTGGCCGACTCTCCGCCCAGATTCTTCTTCCCTCCGTGTCCCGTGTTTATTGTCGCTTTTGAGTGCATTAATCAAATAGCCAGGGGGGAGTGGAGGAAGAGGAGAGGAGAACTTGAGGTGCTACATCTGCATTAGCCTGCTCATATGCTCAATATGTTTTCCCCACTTTTCCAGCGTTTGCTCGTTAGCGTCTCTTTTCAATAAATATTTTGTTTTTATGCTTTTTTAAATATTTCCCCAACTGACCGTTTGCCTTGCTTTTTATGTGCTTAGAAATTCTTTGGAAAATGCATCTGCATCTGTGAATGCATCTGCATTTGAATCCGGCAATCCGGCAATCCGCTGTATCTGCATCTTTGTTTGTTTGCCTTGGTGTTAGTGTTGTTGGCCGTGTGTTTATGCTTTCCTGCTGTTTGCCTTTCCGATTGTTCTCCGCTTTCCCCGTCACCCTTTCCCTCTACTCTTCCTCCTCCTCCGCCGCGTTTATTCACACATTTCATTTATTATTAAAAATTGATGCATTTTTCGTTTGCTTCGCGGCGATGCGATCGCCAGGCATCAAGGCAATGCCATATATAAAAATCAAATATTGACAGCCGACATCCTCGCGGAGCCAAAGGAATAAATTCCCCTGCCCCCGATCCAAGGCAGCTTCTTTAATATTTATAATTCTTAAGCATTTAAATGTGCACACGGAGAAAATAGAGGGGTATACAAATAACACTTCGGAAAGGATAAAACTTAAGGAGTTTTGAGCGCAATATTTAAACAGTTTTTCTTTGTATTTAAAGATGGTATAGAAAAATCCTTGAAAATATATATATTTATCCCAGTGCATTTCCCTTTGAATGCATCTCTTTTTATTGTCTGCGTTGATTTTATTTCCCTGTCTTTCCTTTCATATAAGCAGATAAAGCCGATAAGTGTCAGTCTTGGTCCAGAGCCTGAGCCCCGAGTTCTGGTTCTCAGTCTTCTTGGGGGCCTTTGCGTTCTGGTGATTAATTGCACTTTTATTTGTCTGCGTTTGCCTTTGTTGAAAATCATTTTTATTTTTTATTCCCCTTTACGCATTTTTTTGTTTTTCATATTTTATTGCCAACGCATTTAGATGTGCCAGAGTGTGAGTGTGTGTGCATCATTAGAGGTTGTATATTATTATTGGTTTCCTCTCTCGCTTCTCGATCGGTTCACTGAACTTTTTGCGGAGCGTGGGCGCAGAGGAAGTTTTTATTACGAACAATAAAGGCGATTAAAACTCATTTGGGGCTAAAATTTACTTTTTAAAGTGTATATTTTTATGAGTAAATAGGTTTAAGAAGAAAAAATGGTAGTTAAAAAAAGGAATTTTAAGAAAATTTTTAAGTTTCAATGATGACAATAAACATCAGCAACCTTTCTTCTAATTTCCCTAATAAACTTTTAATACAAAGAATTTTAAGAGTTACAAAAAAAGTAATTAAAGAATGTTTTCTTTGCCAAAAATAAATTTAAATAAATATTAAAGCACTTACTCCCCTTAGCACTATCCCCTTTTGTACTGTAAAAATTGAGCTATAACAATGTTCCGCTGATTGATCAACACAATCAATATATGTAATCAATCCCTCATCCCGCAGAGTTTTCCCTTTCGATTTCCTTGCCACTTTCCCACTCAATTAGTCCGCAGATGAGGGCCAAACCGCACCGTGGAAAAAGGGAGGGCAACCCGGGGAGTAAACAGAGGAATACAGCAGAGAATCTCCGAGAGTCTCACACTCATGATTAGCGTGTGTCGCTTACCTTTTTCGATGAGGCAAAAACTGCAACCCAAACTGCCACAAAAAACAGTATCTGCTGTAGACAAATTACCACAGAGTAAAAGGAAAAGGGAGTGCGGGGTGTCAGGCAGCAGCTAAACGTGCCACATTCAAACTACTTCAACAAAATACAGAAAAAAAGGTGAAGAATCAAGAAAAAGGGAGCGAGTGGCGTGCATAAAAATTGAAAAAGATGCAACTCAAAAAGGAATCTCGCATCTCGAACAATGCACAGGAAGAAATTTTAAATGCAAGCTTCAAAATATATAATGATAAAAATATAAATAAATTAGTATAAGAATTAACAACATACAAATTAATCATTATACATTTAAGGAATGTATAATTTCTAACTTTCCATTTAATTAAAAAATTAAGAGAGTTGATCAGTCATTTTTAAAACTTTATCTTACCGTAATTCTCCAGGTATTATTGATTTTTTTGGGTTTAGAAATTCGTATTTATAAATTTTTAGAAAGTCAATTAAAATCTTTCAAATTCACTGCTTAAACTCGCAAAAAATCAATTACTCATCAATTTCTTCGAGTGCCTTTGATGGCCCTGCCGGTGTGAGTGGGTATCTGTGTGAGTGCGAGCGAAGGAAGCCAACAAGCCACTTAACCCAATCGACAAAAGTCATTACACTCGTCACTCAGACTCAGCTGAGAATGCCCTCTGACGCTTCCGCTGTGCGCTGGCTGCGCTGCCGCTGCCGGCAGAGAAAAATATCTCCGAGATACATGTATTGTATCTGGGCGTCTGGGCTTCCCGGGGTGTACCGCACCAGGGGTTGAATAGAATAAAATAATATAAATAATACAATTTATTACGTTGCCCAGCATGTGTGTGTGCGTGTGTATCTCTGAGCGCTGCGGCCGCTGCATCTGTTGCATTCACATTCCACATTTTATATTTTCTCTTTTGTATACAACATCTTCGAAGAAAGTAAATAAATAAAATAAAAATGAAGAAATATATTTTCAGAACAGACAAACAAACCCCGAAGCCAAGAAACACAAAAGAAACCAAATGGGAGAGAAGAAGAAATAAAAAGAACGAATCCCCAACTGAGAAGCGGGTAGAAATAAAAGCAGAAATAAATTGTATAATCCGCTTTGATGTATCGCCTTCTGTTTTATATTATTCAGTCATATTTTATATATGCGCACCGATCCGTACCGTGCCGAACCGATCCGCACATGGAGAATACACAAGCGGGCCATTCAAGTACTCCCCAAGTAGTTTTTACAGCGCCAACTTAAATCTTGCCCATTAAGATGCAAAACAGACAGATACACAGATCCACAGATACCGTGGATTCTCAGATACACAGATATAGATACAACTAGATATTCGACCGTGGTCGATTTAGTTTAAATGCATGGCATAAACATTTAATTAAATACAAAAAGCCATTACGGCAACCATTTCTATGTTTATATTTTCAAATACTTGGCGGAAAATTCTCATTTTTATTGCTAAGCCAAATAAATCGTATACGATGTGGAAATGGAATTGCGGCAACAGCTGCACAAGTAATTCGTTGATTAATCTATAAAAATAAATTTGTATCTATGGACTGGTGCCTCGGTATCTCTACAGTGTATCTGCGCCCATTACTGTGCCTCCTTTGGCATTTTCTAATCGGATTTAGTTTGGCCGGGGCTTCATTTATTTTATTTATTTTTATGCCCATAATGCGGCATAAATAATTTATGCTGATAAATAACCCGAAACCGAAAACGAAAGCCTACAGCAGCCCCCCTCTGAGGCGATGCGATGCGATGCCAGGCGATCCCGAGGCATCAACATAAAGCAAAACAGGCAGGAAACGAGAAATAGGAGTGGAGGTGCCAGGAGACGAGAAGGGTTTTCAATCTCATGTATCCTTCTAAAAATATTTATTTATTTATTTTTCAACTCAAACGCACACACAAACACCACGCACACACCGGTGCGAGAGAGTGAGGTCTGCCCACATTTATTTGTAACCCTGTATAAATTTATTATATTGCATTAGTTGTAAGTCAGAGCCAGACTCCGCTCCGACTCAACTCAAATACAAATCGGGGGAACTTGCGGCCTGCTGAGTATCTTACTCCAGCCAGGCTCCTCTCCCTTCCGACCCTGCCCCTCTGCGTCTTTGAAGTGCGTGGGTCGGAGCAGGGAAAAACACACACTATCGGCGGGCAGGAGCTGGGTCAGAAGCAGGGAGCTGGGTCAGGAGCTGGGAGCCGGGACTAAGGCAAAAGGTGCGTGAAAAAACTTATTATAAATTACCGTATAAAATATAACAAAGTTGCTGCAAGGGAGCGGCAGGCACTGCAGAGATACATACATTCTTGATGGAGTGCGGCAAGGAAGGTGCGGTCAGGATTAGCGAGTGGAATGAAGCTGTTACACGGCACAGAAGGATGGATTCAAATAAGTTTTGCATTAAATATTAAGGAAATTAACTAAGGAAAAGTATAAGCTTCTTATAAAATTTGTGAAGTTATTTAAAGTGACAAAGGTTACCTGGTGATCTTTTAAGACACATTCCAACTTGAAAACTTGAATATAATCTTAAAAAATAAAAAAAAGAGTGCAGAAAATCTATAAATTGTATATTTCCTACAATAATATTTTCCCGCAAATTTTTGAAATGGTTTTGTAATAAATAATTAGATTCAAGCTGTGACTCTTGAACGATTCCGTTAAGTAACTGATATCTATAAGATGCTTTCTGTATCTTATACCATATTTTTTCTCTCTGTAAACAAAAACGGCAATTGAGGAGTCACAAGGACTTGGAAAAGAGAGAGAGAGGAGAGGAAGGTGTAAGTGCATGAATGATGGAGGAGACACCATCGAATTAGCGAGAGCAGGAGATCGTCCCTAATTGATGCGGGGCATGCACTCGGCCATTTCTATAAGCCATAATGGAAATGCTGGCTCTCAATCAATTATTGATGAGCCCGGATTAGATCCCGCCCGGGTGTGAATACTTTAATCCCGCTTTCAGACCGTTCCCTCATGCATTTTAAATAAAAAGAAACGAAAAGGGCAAAATGCAAGGCCTCTCCTTGACAGTCTCAAACCGCCGACTTTCATAAACACAAAGGACAAATCTCAAGGAGTTACAAACTCAACAAAACAAAAAAAAAGACACACACCAAGTAGGTGGAGACGTCTCCCCCGGAAAGAGGATGAAGATGAGGACGAGAACGAGGACTTGGTTGGAGGCAACAAACTAAAGACAAATATTTACAATGAGCGGCCGATTAATCAAACGCACACAGCAAGCGAACGGCACAATACGAAAAAGTATTAAATAAATAAATAAATGGCAGCTCGCTGCATTTCAGTCGCCGACAACAAAGATCAGCTTCATCAGCAGTTGCCGGAGAGGAATATCGTGTGCATGAGTATCTTCCAGATACAAGTTTGTCTTGGCTTTTGTCTTTGTGCAATCACGCCTTCTTCCCTCCCCCTGAACATTCCCCCTCCCGCAATTTATATCGAACGAAAATAAATTAATTAAAAATGCAGTCGAGCGGACAGAGGAGGCAGATACATATAATTTTTTTTTTCATCTGCCTTTTTTTTCTTCGTTGCGTTTTTTGTTTTGTAATTTATTAAAAGACGACTGAGTCAACGGCAGCGACAGCAGAGACAGCAGCGACAGAGGCAGCGGCAATTTTTATAATTGCATTTATTTATTTACAATTATTTGCTCGATGGCCGTCGGCCGGCCGGCTGGCTTTCTTTATTTTATAGAGCACGCACGTGATTGTCATCAGAAATCGATTGTTTCGAATTCTGACCCGTCATTGCGACAGTGCATCGATAAGATAGCGCCGATAGGGATTGGGTAACTCCATAAGTGCTGATCCAGAGCACGAAAAACACCGGTAAGCTAATCAGCCGACTTTCAATCGATAAGCAGAATAAACATTGAAATGTTGGATTTCATAATCCATCAATCCAAATAAAAGTTCCAATGAATACATTTAGGGGAAGAAGTCTTCAAACAGGTGTTGACCTTGGCGATTAGCCCACTTAAAGCCGCTAAAGATACTCCGGCCGGGATACATTCGCGGATACTGAAACTGAGACTGAGATACTCAGATGCTCAGATACTTGTGGTCGCCGTCGTCATCGTCTTGTCATCGTCATCCTCAACAGCTGTTGTCGACGCGTCGCACCTCGCTTTTGGCTATTGTGTTTGCCGTTTTGTATCTGTGGGCGAATGTTCTCTGCATCTGTATCTGTGTGTGTGTGTTTGCCGTTTTGTATCTGTGGGTGAATGAGTGACGTTGTGTGTGTGGTCGTGTGCTTGTGGCGGGCCATAACCTGCCGCAACATGAAAGCTCATACACAGCACCAAAGGAAAGCCAAAAAAAAATCAGAAACCGATACAACAATACACTCTTTATACTTCGGAGCCATTAGTATCTTGCAAATATCTTAATTTTAAAATTCAATGTACTCAAACTTCCATCTGGATATTTATTTATTTTATTGAAATATAAACCCTAAAAATACTTGTACATCTTTTAACCTTCAAATAAATGTCTACAGGTCAAATTATTGATAAGAAATACTATCAAAATGACTTGAAATAATTTCAATTAATCTGTGACTAAATGTTTAAATGGGGCACTAAGGCATAAATAACGATTTAGAGATAAAGCTGATAAGTACTGCCAAGTACCATTAAATTAAGAGCTAATAAAAATTTATAGAAATCATTTTCAGAAATTGTTTATAGATTACTTGCTGGACTAAAAATAATGTACGAAAATTAGGTTATAAGTTTAAAGTAATTCACAATCATTTTATTTAATTCTTTAAAGAATTTCAAACCCTTAAACAAGCTAATATACCCCTTGTTCTTAATGGAAAGCCCCCTAAAAACGGGGAAATCAAAATTCGCAGTGCCGTCGACTTTGACTTTGATGCGTTGGCCGCACGCTTCGTTCGCGGCGTTCAAACTGGCGGACAAATGGACAAATTGGCGGACAGACCGACGGACAATGAGATGCGATACATTCGCACGCTCTACTAAGCTGACTGACGGGGGGCTGGGAGCTAGCCCCAGGGTGGGCGAGTGCGTGTTTGGAGCAAATAGCTCGCTGAGTCGCTTTCATTCAATTAGATACATTTGTATCTTATGACATGTATTTTCACACCTTGTGCGCTTTCTTTAATTATTGTTGTTCCGCTGCGACAGCTGCTGTGCGAGTGTGAGTGTGTGTGTGCTGTGCTGTATCTGTATCTGCGAGATACTTTATGCCCCAGCCACAAAACTCCACGCTGCATTGTGCAATAAAAATAAATACGTTTTGGATTTTTATAACATTTAACATTGTTCACAGCGCATTTTGTGTTTGTTATTTATGAGGGCGCACAAAGAAGATGTGGAAAAATAAAGAAAAAGAGGAAAAGGAAAAGCGAAGACCAAGAAGAAGTTATCTCCCTCCCTCTCCATAACTCCCCCCCACCATCCGCCAACTCCCGCCCCCCCGCCGTCTTTGGCCTTTGTGTGTGCGTGTGTACCTACGTTTAAATTTTTTATGAGTTCGTAATAAAGTTTCAACATTTTTCATCATTAAAATAAAATATAAAGCCGAAATTATATTTTATCGTCTTTGCATCATTCTTTTTCCTTAAATACATGGCACACACATACAGCTGCTACACAGAGAGAAAAAAGGTGTTTAAAATAAGTAACCCTTTCTTTGGAAGATTCTTTTATACAGAAAAATGTTTGTTGGAAAATTTCTTTATCTGAAAACTTAATTGAATAAATATTTTAAGAATGTTTTGCAAACCTAAAGGCGGCAGTATAATAAAATTAAAATAAATCAATATAATAACGTTTGGTTTTTATAGTAAAAGATTCTTTAAAATATTTGTTAAACCGAGTTCTAAGACTAAATATAAATATTTATATCTGTATATATGATATATACTGAACCTTGTTCAATATTATTCTCCTTAGAGAACACTAAGTTCCTGAATCAATAATGGTTTTCCCCAGTGTGCCCACGAATCCACACTCGCAGATACAAAGATACAGATACAAAGTTGAAGTTATGTGTAGCAAGCGTCTCCGTCGCGGCCATAATAATGAATATATATGGAGAGAGACAAGAAACCGCACTTTAAATGAAGACGGGGCTGCAGCAACAGCAAATACATATAATAAATAAAATAACAAAAAAATGTGAATAAAATAAGAAGCAAAAAAACAACAGAAAATTGAGCGAGAGGCGGCAGCAGAGACTCAAGACGATGGCAAGAAATATTCTTTAATTTAGACCGCGCCCCTGTCCGTCCGGGAAGTGAAGTTGAGTGAGAGAAAAAGGGAAATAAAAATAAAGCGAAAAACGTAATATAAAATAAATATTTCAAGAAACTCGACTTGGTTGCTGTTATTGTTTTTCTTCTTATTGTTGTTGCTGCCGCTGCTGTTGTTGCTCCTGCTGCTGATGTTGCGGTTGCTGTTGTTGTTGCTGCTGTTGTTGCTGTAGTAATTTATAATATTCCTTAACGATGTGCAAAGGGCAAAAACTGAGCAAGCTGAGCACAATGGGGTCATGAAGAGAAATTGTGTGTAAAACTTTAGGGAAATTATAACTAAAAATTAATTTAAATTTATTATTCTGTTGAATAATTAATAATGATATACAAATAGGGTAGAACTTAAAAAAAGGATCTTTAAAATGATTAGTCTTTTTTTATAAAATATCTGAAAACCAAATTAGATCCTAAATTTAATTTAGTGATCGACACCAATTTATAAAAATCAGGATAACATTTTATGAGCCTTAAAATAATCAAAATTTTGATTCTATAATAGTTTATATATGCGGCCAGCAGTCGCCAGGGAAATTTATAAATATAGCTTCAATAATTATTATTAAAATTATATTTAGCAGTTTAGCAGTTCACATAAACATAAATAATATAATCTTTACTAATTTTAATGTTTATTCTACCATATAGACTTGTAATTGATAAGAAAAATATGGAACCTTATTTCATATTTCACAATACCTAAAAGCAGTAATAAAACACTCCCTAAATATATTCCAGACAAGAGTTATAGATACCATAATGTAATTAAAATAAATCGATTTGTGTTCATTCGCTGGCAAGTAAGGAAAACCCAGTGAGAATGCCACTTCAAGTGGCAAATATTCGACTCTCTCCAATTGCAGGGTGTAAGTGTGTCTGTCCGATAGTGACAACATTTATTTACCCCCATTCCTGGGCACACAGCTCCGACATATTTGCCTAACTTGTGCTTTGCTTGGACATCAATCAGCAGCTTGCGAGCTGACAAATGACTTTTGGGGGGAAATAATACAAGGCAGTGAGGCAGGGGGGCCACCTTCAGACCTGAGCTATCTGATTTACAATATCTGCGGAGAGTATTGCAAATCATGCCCACTGTGGCGAGCCTTAATTCATTTTATTCATTTTTATTGTTGCTGTTCTTTATTTTTCAGCTTTCTGTATTTTTTTTAATGCGCAGCTGCTAAGGAAATGATTTTCGAAAATTGAAGTTTATGACGATGAATGGAATAATTTTTTTTTATTATTATTCCTTATATCTGTGTGTGGGAATGTGTGTGCCTTAATATACAGCCATTTATATTAATATAAACAATCAGCTTAAGCGCTGTATAAGTTAAGTTTTCCTCAATTTTTCAGTGTAAAGATACACACACTCGCACAATCGTGGCTGAATTTTAAATATATATTTCTAGACCTCCAGCGACTGGCTTCAATTTGGCTTAATTGCGTGCAAGTCGCCGCTGCTATCTCATTATCAGGCGGCGGCAGTGACGTCGCACGATTAATCAAATCAAACGAAATCGAATCAAAGACGATTTACATGCACATGCGAAATGTGGAGTATGGACTATGGAGTGTGTGTGCTCCGTCCCGCCTCGTCCCACATCCGTATCTCTCTATCCGTATCTGTATCTGCCCCTTTTCCTAGCAGCCCAAGCAGTATGAGTATCTGAAGGGTACAAAGGTGCACCCAGAGAGCAGCGGCGGCAGAGGGGATGGGCTGCTATGACAAAGCATTTTTAAGCCATTTGATTGACTGACGTTAAAATATTCACGAGCGGTGCATGCAGCGATTTTAATCGCAAGCTCGCCCCATTCCTTCGCCACTCTTCAGTTCTCTATGCAAAAAATAATAATTATTAAAAAACCATATGAACACGGCTAGCAACTGTGAGTATGTGTGTGTACAGCTTAGGAGTGAACAAGTGCACTGTGAAATATAATGGTAATCAAAAGCAAGGATCTATAGCACATAAATTTAAAAACTGTAATTAAATTTAATATTAATATTAAAAATATGAAAATGTTAAAAATCATTATTTTGTGTTATTATTTCAATTTAAAATCTCTATTAAATTGGTAAACATTTAAAAAAAATAAAATAGGCATTTTTCTAAAGTCAGAAATCAATATATAAAAAAATACACATGGGGGCATGATATTTGTCTAACGATTATTATGTAAATTATGTAAAATGTAAAATTAATACAACTTGTAAGGGATAACTTTATAATTTCCCTGACATAAACGCATATATATAACAAAACTTTTCCCCCTGTGTAAGAAAGTAAAAAAAAAAAAATTCGAATCGAGTGCAGGGACAGATGACGCTGTTGCAGTTGCAGTTGCAATGTTGCCGGGGCACTGCCTCTGCCTGGCTGCCTTTGGGCCCGGCCTAAGTATCTGTATCTGCATCTGCATCTGTAGTATGTGTATCTGCGCTGTGGGGCATATTTGTTGTGAGGGCTGGTCGGGGGAGGGATTAATGAATTTGATATAATGACATTTTAGATTGCATCTGCATAACATTTAATTGTGTTTGCTTGTTTGGCGCTGCCAGACACGCGCTTTCTGCCCCGTCATTCCCCAAAAGAATGAGCTGAAAAGCTGAAAATATATACATAGGTATATATTTGTGAATGTATGAGGAAAATCGAAGGGGATATATTGATTCTCCCCCTCGAGGTGAGTGGGTGCAATTCGATCGATTTTGTTCCTAAACTTTTCGCAGTTGCCATATGCAAATGGCGCGTAATGGTCCCCTCATTAAACTTTAAGGCATGCAACAAATGGACAATCATTTTTTGTGCTCCTGCCATGTCCTCGTTTTTTACTCACTCGGTGTTTTTTCAGGCTTATTATTGGCTTTTCTCCTCCTGCTCCTGCTCAGGGCGCACTCAATTAAAATGTAGAGCGCGTTTGGCTGCAATTCCACTCGCCAGTTGCTGCACTCGCCTCTGCGTTGTTTGTTGCCTAATTTGCCAATTAACTTAATAGGCATTTATTATTTAGCAATAAAATATGCAAAGCAATTGTTCAAAATGTGGCACACACACACACTGACAGTAAGTGCCAGTGGCAGGAGGCCGGGAGTGAGTAAAACAATAACTCGGCCAACTGTACCGGTGGCCACAATCAACAGAAACAGCCGCAGCAACTGGCATAATAACTTCTGAAATGACAGCGAACAAACAAAAAATATTAAGTAGCCCCAAGGAGCCAAGAAAAGAACAAGGACCAACTGATGGATACCCTTAAAAATTTACAATTAAGGAAATATCAAAAATATAAAAGATATTAATGATGATTTTAAAAAGCCCATAAATTAATTAATTAAATATATCCCTATTTCTGTATTAGAATTTCTGAATACAAATTTAGAAGTAAGAAAATATATATGCACTTTAAGCCAGGAAAATATTTTTTGAAAATTTGTATAACAAGTAAAGATTCTTAGCTAATTAATTTAAATAGTAAGAAATGTTTTTAAAAAGTCTACAAATAAATATTAAATTTATTCCTATTTCTGTAGAAGGATTTATATTTGAAAATTTTTCAAATTAGCACTGTAAGCCAGGAAAAATATCTTTAGAGAATTCGTAAAATAGGAAAAGAATCTTAGCTAATTAATTAATATTTTTTGATTATTTTGAAATCCTATAAATTAATGAAATAAATATTTCCCTACTTGGGTTTTTGTACATTAAGTCTTTTTCTCAGTGCTTTGAATTCTTCTCGAAGCCAAGTCAACTTGTCTTTCTTCAGTTGCATTTCCAACTTCGACTTCTTCTGGCAAAAGCAACAAAACATAATTTACTTTCGGCTGCATAAACAATGCAATAAAATAAAAGAAACGTTGCGAGGGGCGGCCAAAAAGCGGCGAATAAAATATATGGCATTGGAATAAAATATTTGTAACAATAATAACGCGGACCCACAAGCAGACCGCGAACGAGTTGTGTGTGTGTGGTGTGTGTCTTAGAGTTAGAGCTGTTCTCCTGGCCGAGGCACGCACACTCACACAAATTGGCATTGGCAAGGGGCAAGTTGGAGAAGTCGAGAAGTCAGCGGAGCAGAGAGCAGAGGCGGCAACTCTACTCAGTTATTAGGGGCAATCAAAATGAGCAGGAATTCAGAAATTATTATCCATACGCCATACGCCATCCGCAGTTGGCAGCTAAGAAACGCAGGACATGGCTCGAACTACAAAAAAAAAAATAAATAAATAAAGAAAGAAAAATAAGGAAAGAGGTGAGGCGGAGACAACGACGAGTTTGGTCCGCACGTTTCGATTTTGTGCGATTTGTTTTGTGGATAAAAGTTTTCAAATGTATCTGTATCTGAATCTGCAGCTAAACACTGAGAAGAACGAATATAGGATTGGAATATATGTCAAGTCTGGAACTCTTTCAAAACCTTTCACAAAAAACTAGTCAATTAAAACATAAAACTCGAAGTTACAAAACGTTTCATATATTGGTATCTTAGAGATAAAAGTTTTCTAATAAATCTGTAGTTAAATCTACAACTAAATAGTAACAAGAATTAATTCAGGATTTAAATATGTATCATTCCTGGAATCTTTTCATAAACTTTCCCAAAAACACTTTATTTAGATACAAATATTCAACATAATCTATTTTCTAAATTCATTTTTCTAATAATTTTCCCAGTGCCTCCTATATTTGTATCTGCAGTTGCGGTTCTCTTGCCGCAAAAGTTTTCTAGACCAGCTTCGTCGCTACCTTTTGGCCAGCAAAAGTACAAGCAAAATACGTGGCCCAATAAATTTTCGGGGGGGTTGCCCCCATTTCGATCTCTTACCCGATACATATATATTTGATAAATTATTACTTGTGCCCAATTGGTTTGTTATTTTAAATATGTATTTCGGCTGTTTCGCATTTTTATTGCATTTAGTTTTCGGTTGAATTTTTATTTATGCGCTTATGAAATAAATTACGCATACTACCCTCTGAGAGAATTCCCCAAATAGTTTTCGCATCATTTTCGGGCGCATTAAATTTTATATGCAATTACTTATACTTCGGGCAGTACTTGTATTTTATATTTATAATGTTTGGCAATTCAAAATTATGAGCTCGAAAAGAAATCCAACGAAAAATGCCCCTAAACAACCTTCATAATTAGCTCTCCGTTGCGACACAGAATGGAAAAGTTTCCATTGGCATCTAGACAAAGCGATTTAACTAAATAAAAACACTCAAAAACTGGGCGCAATTGAAAGCGTTAAAATAAATATGAGATGCAAATAAATAATAAGTTAAAAACAGTCGGGTAAATATTGTAAATGGCACAGAGATGACGACCTCCCTATCTCACTTACCCCTCTCCCCTCAGCCATATTTGCCTTGTGTCTAGTTTTGCCATCGAGTTGATCAAATATTTGCCGCTCTAGCGTTTTTAAAAACTTAAAAATTATTGTCTAAATAGAAACGTGGGTAAATATGTATCTCCATCTCTGGCAAGTGCGTGTGTGTGTATCTTTGTGTGTTTTCCTATTACGACATCAAACAGCCTACATACAGTTAATGTAATGATACCAAATGGTGAAAAAATAAAAACACACAAAATGAAGAAACAGTAGAGAGACAGTGCGGAGTAGGGAAAAAAACAACGAACGTCGTCTCACACACACGTTCGACCCATTAATAAAATGGCAAAAGTTACGGATTTCAAATTATTATTATAACAATAACATTAATAACATTATTGCTATTGCTTGCCACAGTTCAAAACGGAGAGCTCGAGCCTCTGTATATTTGAATTTCTGTTTGCGTTGCGGGGTTGGAAATCCAATACAAGTCGGAAGATAATTATTATTTATATTTCTAACAAAATGCATAAAGTTTTATGGCTTCTTGCCCTTGGTTTTCCGCCTCCCGTGCTTCCCCACAAACTGGCAGGGACAAAAGCCGTTGACAAAACTGCGCATAAAACGAAATTACATTCTACCTATAAAGGCGATAAGCAATGGTATGGCATTTATATACATTTATATATATATATGTATATATCTTTATATATAATGTATATGAGTGGCTATATAACTATAGCGAAATATTGCACAATATATTTTATTACGAACAGTTTATGGGGGCCTTCTCGGTTCCCGACGCGTTGACGTTATAAAATAACAAACATTTGGCCAAGGGTATTAAGGGGCACGAGGGGGTTTGTCTGGAAAATCGATGCGGTGGTATCTTTATTCCACCTCAAGGCCTGGGAAATAAAACACCATATTTAGAACAACATTTTGTTTAAGATACTAGCGGAAAGATTTCACTTAGCACGCGGGTTATGAAGTATAGAACGTTTAACCAGAACTTAAGCGAACTTTTCGAAAATTTTGCAAAATTGAGAATTAAATTTGCTTTAATACTGACTTCTAATTGAATTAAATGGCGTTAAATATATAAAGGAGCTTAATTCATTCAGAGAAAACAAGATACGAAAATAATTAGAGAATAAAATTAATTTTGAACATCTTAAATACTTTACAAAAGGAACTATCACCTGGTTTTTAAACACACATTTTAGTTTGAAATGAATTAAAAGGTTTTAAAATTAAAATAAACTAAATTCATCAGCCGATATTTTCTTAAATAACTATGAAATATATTATTAAGTTTGAAATATATTTTAAAACATAAAAAAAAAAACACTTGTATGCGGTCTCTAATGTACTCAGTAAGAATTTTTAAAGTTCTGATTAAAAGCTCGTATTTATCTGAAACTTGTTAAATAAAATCTCATATGGGGCAGTAATTTAGATCATTAAAAATATGTAAATAACACATTTTTTAATGCTAGATTAAATGGGGCAATAATTCATCTAAGATCACAGTGTGAGTATTTTTAGAGGCTCATTTCGTAAGCGGATTACCTCGAACCCATTTGATATTCACCTTTCTAGGGTCGTAAAAGGCAACCCACTCTTTAGAGAGTGCACGGATACAAAGACGAAATCTAAACATATCTGGCCCATCGGCCACGCCCTTAATCAACTAAGTAAGTGATATAAAAAAAAACTAAACCAAAAAAAAACAAAGAACGCCTCGTAAAAGTGCGAGAATGCGGCAAGGCAACTTGGATGCAACATTGTTGCAAGAGGCAACCAGAGCAATGTAAAAAGTTGTGGGGCCACAGAATGGTAAAATTGTGAAATGGCCAAATGGCAAAACAGCAAATAACTACCACAATTAACAGCACCAATTTTTAATGCCCCACTACGAGTCGCCTCCCTGGGGCGCCACACGGCCAAAAAAAAAAGCAAAGAACCACTCCACTTTGCCTCTTTTTTTGCCAATTTTTTACCATTTTTTTTATTGGCCTTCCAGTGCCAGATCATTTCTCATTCGGCGGCCTTATTCAAGTCGCATATAATTAGAATTAATCATTAAAATGTAATAATAATGCGAATAAATGCGGCAACATTGTTGCGGCCAAACGGGGACCGCAGAGCAAGAAATTATTTTACGATGTTGCTGCAACATACCGATCCGGACTCCAGCTCGATGTAGATGTAGATGCCTCCTGCAACTTTTTATGACCGCGTGCATTTTTACTACAGCTGGCCGGCTTCTAGCCCCGGCATTTTTTTTTATATTAAAAGTAATAAAAGTTAAAATGGCAGAGACTTCGGGCCATGGGGACTACTGCGCCAGCGAGAGTGCGCCGAATTTATGGTCTTAAAACTAATTTAACTTTTATAAAATTACCAAACACGCATAAACACAATTTTAATGCCGGACGCACGCTGCAACTTCTTCTCGGGTGTTGCAACAAACTCGACCTGCCCGCTGAACCCGATATGCATTCTGGCACTTACTGTGCACTGGAAATTAAGTTTAACTTGAAATGTTCATCTAACTATAACAGTTTACTTGACTTTTTTTAGGAGGTTAATTTCGATAAAGGTTAAATATTATTTATCTATTTTTTCATTCAAAAAGAAGGATGTTAAATATTTATATTTTGTATGAAACAATTTAAGCAAGCTTTCTTTTAGTATTTTTAAAGGTTTAGAAAAATCATTTAAAAATATATAATTAAACATTGATATTTACAAGTTATCTAAAGATTCAATAAATATTTATTGATGTTTATAAGACTTAAAATATATAATACCGCCCAAGGAATCATATTCAAATATATTTTAACTTTAGGTATCAATATTTTTCCAACACCAATTCCTCAATTATTGTTCCCTGTGTACCCTTAAGCCAGGGCCGTAAACTGTTGTTGTTGCTGCTACTGCTGCTTTTTGTTATTCATATAAATTTTATTCCATGCCATTCAGTTGTTCTCTTTTTTGTTCGCAATTTTTTATGGGGCCAGGGCAAGTTTGTTGCTGATTTTTATGTGAGCTGCAGCAAATGGCCGAGAAAGCAGCGCATCTCATCAGCTGGCCCACAAAGCGGCCAGAGAGCCCAGCTTTTGGCTAATTGTGGCCATCAGGTGGAGGTGATCGGATCACCTGGGGATGGATATGGAAATGGAGATAAAGAGATGCTAGCTCCGCCCTTCCGACTCACGACTCCCGATTCCCAACTCCCCTCTAATTACCTGGCATATTCGCAAGATACATATATCTAGTTGAGTCGAACTGAGATACAATTTCGTAAACGGAAGCAATTAACGTGGCCCCATAACAGCTTGTAATTAAAATTATAATAAGATGCCTGGCCAAAGATATAGAAAATAATACATGCGAATGAGATACGTGAATGTGGCGGTCGCAGCGAGATATATGTACATACATATATGTATCCGTATCTGTATATGTCGCTGTTGCTGTGCCTGCTCAGCAGATACATTCGTGGAAATACATTTATCGAACTGTGCAAGTCAGCGAGTCACTAGACAATTATTTCAAACCAAATAGCGGCGATAAATTTCAATATCTGAGCGGTACACGTACGTAGAACTGGAGAAATAATAACAATAATAACTAAAAACGACTATGCGCACCCATCAGATACAAAGATACACGATGACAGGCGGCGCAAGAAACGTAACGAAAGCAGAACAACAACAACATAGAAAAAAACTAAACACAACGAAAAGAACAACAAAACGCTGTAATTAAATTCGTGTGCTTCTAACTGTTGACAGAGAGAAAAAAATAATAAATCTTATTATTCATTTGGAAATAAAAATAAGAATATAAATTATTGAGTCATTTAAAATTCAACTTCTATTAAGGCATTAATTACCTTGATTTTGTATAATATGAACACATAACATTAATAAGAATATAAAAGATACCTTGCCTTTGAATGATAATTAAAAGATCATTAATAACTGATAAAACAAGACTGAAAATCAAGATCTTAGGATAAAAATCTAGTTATTAGCAAGCCAAAGTGAAAGCCGAACCTGTTCCCAAACCCTTTTCTTCTCTATTTAATTTAGAAATTATATTTTTTTGCCGTGTGTGTGCTGTAACGTTTGTTTGTAACTCATATTCCGTGGGTACATCTAGCAGATACGGATAGAACTACAGCTACAGCTACTACAGCTGGCTGGCACTCTCACGTAGATACAGATGGAGATACATTGCATTTAACTAAGTGCTGCACTTCGTATTTAATTTTATTTCCACTTGTAAGACAACAAACTAAAGTAGGCTAATTGTTTTTGTTGTAGGAGCTGCGGCAAGAAGTACGAGTATGTATGTCTACATAGAAGAAATACTCGAAACAAAAGAAGCCCACAAAGAAAGAAAACTCGAACTCGAACCCGTACTCAAACACAAACTCAAACCGGGAAAAAGCAAGAGAAATAGACGAAAGCTTGTTCTTTGCTCATTTATTTGCTTCATTTCTGTTTCTGTATCTATATCTGGATTCATTATGGTTATTATTATTATATGTTGTTGCCGCTGCCGCTGTCGATGCCGCAGCTTTCTTGGAAATAATGTACAACGAAAATTAATATTATGCAGCATGTTGCGCGATGCAAAGATACAAAGATACGGATACACAGACTTACATTTGGCGTAATTAATGTCGGGAAATGCAGACGAGCCGGGCCATAAAAACTACATCGAAAGACCCGAAAAGGGGGCAAGGCAAGAGTCATAGCCAGAGCAAGAGCGGCAGCAAGAGAAATTGTTGTAATATTTAATTGAATTTTTCCAAGTCAGCCTTATCCGCTTCATTTGCCGCTGCTTTCCCAGTGAGTCATTAGAAAACATAAAGTTTAATAAAAATCATAAGTGCTCAGCAGCGGCGGCTGCGGCGGCTTCAATTTGATGTGTTCAAGCATTTATTTTTCTTTTATTTTTTCGTGGGGATGGTGAAAGACCATGTGCTGTAATTTATAAAATGCATCTAGATGCAATTAAGTAAAGCATAAAAGTAAATTACAAACAAATGCGGAAGATGCGGCCGCAGCCAAAAGTATTTATAAGTTGATTTTGATATTAAAAAATATCTCTCTGCCGGCGCGCTCTGCTGGGAAATGCCAGAAAATGCTGGGAAATGATTTACAAATTAAGGCAGCTGGCTTAGGGAGTGGCCCTAGATGCCAGACACGGGGCATCTTTATTATTTTTAGATAAATATCTTTCGATTTCGCCCCGTTCACTCGCTGGCTCGTTCGTTCGTTCCAGCTGCACTTCCTCCTCTGTTTTTTTTATTTTTTATTTTTTCTGGCTCGATTCAATTATTTATTTACTTTACTTTTAATACATTTTTAATGCATGAGAAACCCTTTTTGGCATACGCGCAACTCATCTGGCACTCGATTTATTCCCGCCAGATCCAGATACGTCTGACTGCCTAGATATAGATACACAAGGGATGGGATGCTGCTGCTGCTGCTACTGCTGCTGCTGATATTGCTGCTGCACCTCATCATCAATTAGATGTGCCACGAGCTGTGGCAGCGTTTGAAGTTGGCATCGCGATGCCGATGCCGATGCTGATGGGAAATTAAGAGTGCAGCTCCTAGAAGGTGCAAAGATGGGGAAATAATGCGGATAATTCCCGCCACAGATCCATCAAAACCAGTGGCGAATAGAAACCGGCAAACGAACTAATCGAATTATGAATTTATTTTATTGCCAGGTCTAGACTTTGGGGGAAGAATAATAAAAACAATTCGAATGCTTTCTGAATTAAATTCAATTATTTTCCTTACAAATCTATCTTGCTTTAGGAGTTTAATTTTATTATTTTTTTCCTAACAAATATATTTTTTAACATATATCAATTTAAAGTCATACAAAATAATTAATATCCACTGACTATTTTCCCTTTTCCCTCTTATTTTCTCACAAATTGCATAAATCATATATGCAGTTTTCAAATATGAAACTAAACTAAAGTAAATTAGGCGCGTCGCACATTTTTGATTCAGTTACTTGCACTTAATATGCCCCCAGCCCCCCAATAGCGTTGCCTCAAAGGCCCATAAATGTCAGGCCGCATCACAGAATCGCCCGAAAAGCTAACAACAATTCCAGGGGCGTTGGTTTGAGGGGGATTTCACCAGCAGTGCTTCGCTCGTCGACAAGTTTGAAACGTCGAAAGCAATTAAAAATGTAGAAAATTCAATCGGAAAAATCTAATTCGATTTCTATGCCGCGTTTTTGCCATTGCTTCGTAGTCGTTCGCTTTGGCAACTTGCTGGAATGTTCAACACTCTTCCATAAAACACACACACTCTGTTGCACACCCACACATTCAGAGAGAAAGGCAATAACTGCCAGACTTGCATAGGCCAAGAAAAAATATGGATTCCGCTCTTGGCCGGTCTTGGCACATCGAAAAAAAAAATAATAAAACGATGGCAAAAAGGAGGCTCTGGCCCGCCCAGATTTAGAAAAATACTAATGAAATTATATGCCGGCGGATGGTATACATCCTGTCCAGGACGAAGGACAAAAGGAATATGCCAATAATAGAATTTTCCATCAGGGGAAAATGAAAAATCTGTCCGCTTTTTTAGTAGGGTTTTTTTTTTTTGAATAAGATGTAGAAAAAGGGTGATCTAAGATTGCGTCTGGAACCCTTCCGATCGGTTTTTTATAGTTTCATTATTGACAGAGATAAAATCAATTATATTTGATAATTCAAATTTGGTTACATGTTTTAATTATTTAATTTTTTTCTGAGTGAAAGAATTGGTATTTAAAATGTATATTTAACATTTGTTATTATCCAGGTAAAAAAAAACATTACTTTTTAGGCAGAACTCCATTTCAGTTAAAATTAATATTTGAAAACTCTCTAAATCAATTTACTAATAGATCATATTCGTTGAAAGATTAACTGAGAATAATTTCTTGTCTAATAAAATCATAAATAAACCATAAATAGTATATAAGTAGAGATGTTACTTTTAAGTCTCATAATCACTTTCTTTCCTTCTAAATAATTATTAGTGCATACTTAATATCTAAAAATACAATTCTTTCATACTGAAAGATACTTTTGAATTATAATATATTTCCCAGTACATTTCTATGCTATTGTTAAGGGATCGTCTTTTTTCCTGCACCTTTAAGTCGGCCCTGAAATAGGGGGGAAGTTGAAGAGGGCGACTAGTTGAGAGTGCTGCATGTTTTATGGCTCTCGAATGCGTTTCATTAACACGTTGGCAAAAGGTGCGTAAAAGCCTTCGCCAGGAACCGCACCGCCAACTCTTTCTACCACCCACTCTCCTCCTACACCCACCAGCCCCCATTCCGCCGGCCATGTGCTTTAGCTTTACAAATGAATGCGTCTGGCGAGTGCGAGAAGTTGGAAAACGGCCGGCAGGAAAATGGGGCGGTGGGAGGCGCAGTGACAGGGGCGCTCCTCCAGTCTGGTCAAAGGAAAAAAGCTGAACGAACAAAACGTAGCGCCTGTTATTGGCAACTTCTGTATCTGCAAGGGTGTGTGTGTGTGCGGGTGTGCGTGTGTTCTCCCATACCATTACCCCGCGCTGCGTCGGCCATTTGAACATGGCCAACAGGCATGGCCAGGTTCTGCGACTCTACATAGCTTCTCTTCTCTGCGCCTTTTGCCAAAAGCCTCGAGTTGCACATGCACCTAATGCAAATACCCCCACCCCCCTCTGACTGGGTGTGTGTGTGTGTGGGGGGGGGGGCGGGTGTGAGTGTGTTAGGAGCCAGTGCCTAACCAAATCGAGCCGTGTGTCTGCTGCGGTCGCCGTCAGCAACGCGTTGTCGGCGCTGCGTTTTCTATATACAGTCAATACTATAGATAAAGGACTCTTAACTTGGTCAGCATAAATCGTTAAAAGTATTGTAAAATTATAATATAATTATTGCTAGAGCTAAATTTAATTTGTACTACCTGGAAATGGCTTAAAAAAATACGAGTCTTCATAAAATAATGTGTAAGAAACTATCTAATTGAGCCTTGGAAATTCATACGTTTATGAGTGCATTTCAGAGGAAAAATATATTTTATTCCATAAATTTCAAGATGATAGTCTGACCTCTTCTATATTTAAATTTATTGTTGGTTTATCCTTAAGGCAAAATAAAAAACCCCTCCTTTATGACGAAGTTCAGATTATTGACCTCTCAGATAATTATTGTTAGATTTAAGCAAGAAATTATTTATAATTAATTTGTTATTTATATGTGGCTTTATTGCTGCAAGTTCTTTCTCCTCGAATCCCTATTTCTCCAATACTAATATTCACTGTACTTATATTTGATAGCGTACACGTTAGGAAAATGCATTTATCTCGGCCTATTGCCTGGGCAGGAATTTGCAACTTCGGCTAGGGGGTTTGGGTTTGGGGAAGAGTTGCGTTCTGTCTCGTTTTTGGCAGGCGCGGAACGAAAAATTCCGGGGATTTGCCTGCAGGCGGGGGCGAAATCGGGGAAAATTCGGGGATTTTCAAGGGGTAGCTGTATGTAGGTAGGAGCTAAAGCCGCAGTCGCCCCGTAGACTCTAGTCTGGAGTATGTACTATAGCGTGGAGTGCAATAGCAGCACCAGCAGCAGCAACAACAACAACGGCAGATTGTCTAGTTCGCATTGCGTATACGCAATATAAAATGCAAACACACACTCCCTAGGATGTCTGTGTAGAGTCTAAATCCGCGCCCCGAAATAGGCAGCAATATTTTTCTATTATTAAAATCTAACTCCCGCCTTTCTCTCTCTCTCCATCTCGTTACAGGTAAGTTTCTGAGGTGATTTGGACTTGGGTCTTACCGTAAGTACATAGCATTCGTATTAATAATCTCTAATTGATGACAACTCTGCTCGCCGCTCGCAAACACGAGTTT
The DNA here is from genome assembly GCA_008042655.1 of Drosophila burlai. Lineage (NCBI taxonomy): Eukaryota > Metazoa > Arthropoda > Insecta > Diptera > Drosophilidae > Drosophila > Drosophila burlai. The sequence continues at coordinate 28,379 of VNJT01015251.1, forward strand.
GACGTGCAAATTGCTTGGGTGAAATAACGGGGGGTTCCCCGCCAGCAGGCCACAGGAAAAGTGAGAAAAGGGGTAGCAATTAAGGCCCAGTGTTGTGGAGTGCAAATTAATGTACAGCGGCGCCGAGCAGCAAGAATAATAATAACAAATCGCCGGCTAAGGTCGATATAGCAAATGCAATAAGCTGCATACACACAGAGAGCCCCAGAAATATTCCTTCTCCCCCTCCCCGCTCTATATGGCCGATATGTAAATGATTTCAATGGAAGTCCAAGCGCTTTGTCCGCCAGAGCAACTACAAACTATAGCCACATCTACACAACTGCAGAAAACTAATAACAAATTACAGCAAAGCGGCACAACGGAAAAGCCAACTAGAATTGAGGAAAATCGGACTAATCGGATTCTTGAATGCTCTTTTTGCTAAATTTAACATTAAGAAGAAAGGGGTTTTGCACAAATTATTACAGTCTGCCATTAATAAAATTAGACAAAATAAAGTAATAGTTTCTTAAAGCTTAGAAATTCAAAAACTCTTAGAAAATTCCATGCCTATTAAGTAGATTTTGAATACCCCACTTACTTATTTTACGAAACTAAGATTTAAAAGTAAAATATGACACATTTGTCTTGGGCCTTTAATCCATTTAATTTTTAATTATTTTAACTATAACTATTTCATAAAAAGATTCCCCGAAATTGTAATGGCCTGGCAATTATAGAACCTTCAAGCCAAACCCAATGACTGTTCACTTTCGCCGTACCTCGACTCTCGTTGCAAACAGGAAAATAATTATACCCTCACCCTAATAGGGCAGCTCAAAGCAAAAGTTGCGGACCGCCAGAGGGAAGGGGTGAAAAAATTAATTCATATCCGGTGCATGATTATGCACCAAAACTCTAAGAAATCTATGTGTAATTTGCGTTATTTTTCCAACTTCTCATTCAGCAGCACTCGCAATGCAAAGAAAATAACCACGAGTAATTAGGTAGCAGGGGATGGGCCATGGGTTAGGGGTGTTAAATATGTAAAATATGAGAAAAGTGGAAATCGCAAATAAGCCCGAGCAGAGTTGACAGAGATATTATGGGTGGACTGAAATATAAAAGGGGTTGAGGACTGGACAACCCCTGAAAAACCACCTCGCAACGGGGATCAAAAGCCCTCAGGGCTGCTCTTTGAGCTGGGTATCAAGAATAAAGCACATCTATACTCGTAACTACACTAGGGAAAAGATAAAATATATAGTGGAATTTATGTTGATGTATAAATTAATTTAAATAAATTATTATTTGAATGTTTATCTTCAAAAATGCATTACTAAATTAATACAGAAAACTATTTAATCATTTATTTCTTATACAAAAAAAAAACGTAATTTTGTCCTGTGCATTAAAAGAATAAAATATTTCAATCTAGTAATAGGCCGACGGTGACTCCTCACAGATGGCTGAGAGATGGTTTTTGCGATATAATCGTATTCAGGGCGGTTGCCACACTTGTGTATTTATTATGTGTAATATTTAAATGTATATTTTGTATTCACAATCATCAAAAGCAACCCGATCTCTTGGTTTTTGTATAATCTGAATTTCTAAACAGTTGCGCACAGCTTTATGTCACATGTGTCCAGTTTTAAGTGGACTTATTTAATATTTTTACCATTTGATATGCAACTTTAAAGATAATAGCAACATTGTAACTGAACTTCCTTCGGTTGTGAGGTCATAAAAATCCCTAGCTGACCTTTTCTGAACCCTAGAGCTCATAAAGTGCATTGCCTTCAATATATATTCTTCCTCCCTTCACATAATTCCCCACCCACTATGCCAATAATTCATAAGCAAAACTTTTGCAAATATAATAATTCAACTTAGAAAAATAACGAGGGTTTTCTTGGGAGTTTTGAAGTCGAATTTGGGGATGCTCTTGGAGATATTTTTAAAGGGTTTTTTTCTTAGAATAAATAGAGTAATGTATATAATTTAATAATTTCAAAATCTTAAGAATTCCTTTCCTTATCATTGGCTCTATCAATAAATAATATAAAAGAGTAAATAGTAAATGTTACTATGACTATAATATTTTTAGATTAAAGTGAATTTGACTTCCTTTATAAATTTGATTAACTATTTATGTAGTAATATTCCTGACAGAGTATTAAGGACATAAAAATAAGTTGACACAGCAGTAAACAAAGACTACCGAAAGTACTTTGCTCAGCATCTAAATTGCAACTTTTTGGCGAAAACTTTCTCACACATCCTCCACCAACGCATAAATTTCAAAACGCGCCCCCATAAATTCGAGGGATTTCAACAGTTCCCGAGAAAACTAAGAAATGGGAAGAGGATGGGGTCCTCCTCTCTACCTGCAAGTCGAAGAAGCAGCGAAGGATAAAATCGATACGCACGCAGGAGCTGGTCCAAAAAAAAAACCAGGAAGCATGACTGACTGTCACTGCATCTTTCCACCCCAGACCCCCTACCCTTGTATTTTTCGGGGAATGCATTTTTTCGACAACCCCTTTAGCGCGATTTCGTGCCTTTTTGCGCTCCCCCGCGCCGAATCGAGTGCAGCTGAAAAATGCAGTCGAATGCACAGACTGCGCCGCGAACAGGCGCCCAGCATCTTCAGCAGGCGATATCGGGCGCTTTTGCTGCACTGACGTTGCACTCCAGGTTCCGAGCAGAGAGTTCCCAGCATCCCCCTCCCCGCACCAGTTCCAAGTACAAGCAAAATCACAAGTACAAGCACAAGTACAAGTACAAGTCGAAGTCGAAGTCGCAGTCCCGAAGATGTGCGCCAAAAAGAAGAGGAGAAAAGCGCGCGAAATTCGCGTCGCGCTGCTTTTGTCCCGACAGTAGGTGTGTGTGTGTGGGTGTGTGTTTGTGTGTGCCCCAAGTTTGGGGCAAGTTTTCTGACTGAATGGCTTCATGACTGGGGGTGGGGTGTGGGTTGCGGGTTCAGTCCTCTGACGCACTTGCAACGCAACAAAGAAATCGGAGGAGAGGAAAATGCGTTGTGCACCGCTGGGTCTGAGCTTTCACTTTCTAAGAATATATATTTTCTGTCTCATAAATTAATTTTTTTATTAGATAAGATCTAAATAATCTTCTTAGATTTTTGAATGAGCAGAAACACAAATCTAGGGTCTATAAATAAATAATTAGGGAAAAAACAGATAAGTAGGACTCGGTTGTATTAGTATGTATAGTTATTCCATTACTTATTGTATTTATTTTTGATTATATGTAATAAATCCGAATAAATAAGCGATTAATTGTTTAGTTAAATTTAATTTAAATGTAGATTAAAAGCCTTTTTCTAATGGCAAAACGTTCTTTAAGTCCTCTTCAAACTAATTAACAAAAGCCTAAAAACTCTGAAGAAACTGAATAGCTAAGAAATTTTAGTAAACTGAGAATTAATTGTATTGTGTTCTCCATTTCTTTTTTAAGCGTTATGGTTGTTGGAATTGGTTGTTAATTATTACACAAGTATAACAAGACTGACATTCTTTATTAATTGTTTATATTAAAAGTGAAAGTTTAAGACTTTGTCTTCCTTAATGAAAATGCTTTTAAAATAATTCTTCTTATTAAGACGTACAAAGATCTGATGTTTATATTAAATATATAAATATATACTTAAATATCTCTAAAACTTCCGCAACTTTAAGAACTCCCCTAGACACTCAAAAAAACAATTATTAATATGATAAAAACCCCTGAATAATTCAATTAAATTCCCCCGAAACCGAAACTTGAAACAATACATTTTTAATGTAAGGTTACGTGCCTATTATATCACCGAATTAACCAAGAAATCAGTTTAATGTAAAAAAAGGAAACTTCCACCCAAGGACACAAAACAGGCTGCCAGCCGTCTGTTGACTTGGCTCTGGCCCAAACCCTCCTCAAATTACAGCCCCTATTTGTCCATGGACTATGTTGCATGTCGTGTTCGTGCCGCTGCTGCCTGCTGCTGTCCTGTACAAATAATCAATAAATCTAATTCAATTATTATTATAATTATATTTTGAACATTCATAGACATTTGTATAAGGCTGACTAAGCATTTTCTTGGTAAATAACATATAATATTATTATGTGCCATAACGTGCGCACCCACACACACACACACACACCAGCCCTCCCTCTCCCTCTGTGTCTTTCGAATATATGTGCATGTGTAATGGCTGAGAGTGGCACCCTCGTTAATTATTCAAAAGCCGAGCACCCACAGCGGTCCCCCTAATGGCCACCCTCCCTATCAGCTACCCCCCTCGATTATTGTTCCGCCCCAATAGATGCGTGCGGAGAGATAGCAGCCATGTATTGGTAGGAAAATTCATTAGTCTGCATAATGAATAAACATAAAGACAAATAAAATTATTCCAATTAAAATAAATTGCGCACCAATATTAAAATAAATTTACGTTCCAAGGCAGGCCCACCCACTTTTGCATGTAATTAAGGGCAAAGTGTGTGTGCCAGCAAATAATAGAGATAAATCTACAGAACAAATTCAATACATTGAACAAATCTAAGCGGAATTTAAGGGTAATTCTAGAAATAGAAATTAGCCTAGAAACAGGAACTAGGATTACATATTTTTCTGACTGTAAATATAAATAAAATATATTTTATGGGATTATTTACTTGACACTTTTTAAATATTTTGTTATTGAAAAATGTTATAATTGTAAACTTTATGTTAAATTAATTTAAAACTGTTTTTAAGCAAGGATATATTCAATAAGCATAGGGAGAGATTTTGGCCTAGAATAAGCTAGAACCAGGAACGTAAGTTTAATATTTAAAGCTTGCTTGAAACCCTTTTTAAAATATTATTAAACTTTTTTAGCAAGGAAAAGTTTTATAAAGTACATTGTTTAATCGGTTTATAAAGTGTAAATACTAGTTTTGAATAGTTCTAATATATAATATTTAATTTAGGAGCATTCATTATTAAGCTCTTCGTTAATATAATGTATTTAACCCTTTAAAAAATATAACAAAAAATTTTAAAATTATTCTTAAGTAACCAACTGACTTAAAAACATTTTTAATTCAACAATTTACGTTATAAATATTATTCCTTATTTCTATAAACTGTAAGAACCCATTTTTAATACTTGTGATCTGATCTAGACTAGTAAATTTAGAATATTGTTTATTCTATTTGTTTATTTTATTTTAACTCTAAAAAACTTATTTTAAAATATTTTAGAATTATTTTTAACAAATTTGAAAACATTTTTAATTAAACAGTTTAACTTGTGTATAGACTCCTGTGTTTATATTAAGCCCAGCTAACCGTCTCCAAGACATTGACATTAGGCGCAATAAATCCCAATGAAATGTGGAAATGCTGAAAGTATATATCGAAGACGTTTAAGTGCTTTTGCCCCATCAGGGGGGCGGAAAATGAGAACGAAAGGCGACGCAATGCGATGCGATGCGATGACGATGTGGCATGGCATGGGGGCAAATAGTTGGCTGTAACTTTGTGGCAGCTGCACCTGCCCCATCCAAAGGCTGCCATCTCGGCCAAGTCTCGGCCCACCCCAAGACAATTAAACTTTTACAATGCAGTGCAGAGGCAGCTTATGGCCTTCCCACTTCTAATGTTGCAACTATAAAACATACTTTGTTGCTGAATTATATTTAATCAATTTTTATTGCACGCCGACTTCATTAAAGTATAAAAGCATTGTGTGTGTGTTCTGCGACTGCCTCGACTGCTACACATATTGCACTGGAAAGGAGAGGCAATAGGAAGCCCTGCAACAAAATACCGCCCAGAATTGTAAAACTCAACTGGCCTGGTCGAAAGGAAAACCCACAGAAATCGAGCAAGAAGACAGCCAGCAACATCGTCATTTTCATTCTCATTCTCATTTTCATCGTCATCGTCATCGAGCGTCGAGCGTCGGGCGTCTTGGCGGCCATAAAAACATTTCTAGCTTGTTTAATGTTTATTTTATAGTTTAAGTTTGCATTTATTTGGTCTTTTAGTTTTTATTTGTCGCTGCTGCAGTCGCATTAAATTGCAAAAACAAAGACAGCCGGAAGGGAAACTGTACAGGCGGAAAAAAGAGGAGTTTTTCTAAGATGACGTCACTTAAGGGGACATATAGAAAGAGTTTATATGTAGAAAACTTGTACAAAATCGTATTAAGGGATACATTCAGTTAAAAGTATTTAATTATTTGAATAAAAAATTATTCGGATATAAAATCCCTAAAAAAGGGTTAGTGTTATTTATTTTCTATAAGAAAAAGAAATATATTAAATATAATTATTTAAGACTTAGAATGAACACTATTCAATTCTCCATTTATATAATAGGTACAGAATCTTTAACACATTTTTAAAGATTTTTTATCTTAAATTGCCTCCAGTGTTGCTTTTGCCTTGTACAGCCTAATTCCTTTTAGTTTTATTACCTTCAAGGTTTAAGTTGCGGCATCTCCACAATTTTCCTCTTTGGGAAAAGCCAAGAACAAGTGCAACCGTTTAAGGGAAAAACAGGCAGGTGGAAACTGATGAGCGGGAAATGGGAGGGAACAGCAATCAATGCGCTGCGTGGGCAGAATGACTTTGCCTATGGCTGGCAATTAACTATTTGCCTTTGAAACAAATCAACGGAAGCACTTTATTTGCTCAGTCCTAATTACAACAAACAATTACACCGAAAAGCAAAGGAAAAAAAACACACACACATTCACACGGGGAAAATGGGAAGAAAAGCAACCGCCCCGAAATGTGAGCAGACAAACTGCATGGTGGGTCGGGCGACCGATAATAACAAAGACCTGGGGAAATGACAAAAACAAAAACCAAAATGCTGGCATTTAGTTTAAATATGGGGACAATACAAAAACAACAATACATGGCCATAAATTGAGACCCATTTACTATAAACATTATACACATATTTGAGTTAATTATATTGCAAGAACAGCAACAAAAGCGGGACCAGGCAAATGACAATCAACAAACGGCGAAAAAGCGGTGGAAAAAATCAACTAAGAAGAGCAAATAGAAAACAGAGAGGAAAACTTAATTTACAGGCGATTTTTACCCCGTTTGAAGAGTGAGGAGAAGGGGCCCTGCCTGCCACAAATTACAATAAATTATTAAGCATGCCACAACACGGTCACATGATTGTTGTTATTTATATTTGTATTACAACTGCTTGTTCTCGGTTTCCTTCTGTATTTGGTTTTTTGTTACATTTTATTGCAGGTATTTTTTGTTTTGTTTCATTCTTTGTGTGCTGTTTTTATCAAGTCAGTTTTAATATCGTATTTGCCCTGTCTGGTCTTTGGCTCATTTGGCTTAAATATCTCGTGTCAAGCAGACATTTGACATAAATTTTATGTTTGCATTTAAATACACATATTGAAGGCAGGGGCAACTGTAGTCAATAGTCAACAAATGCACCCGCAAGCCGTCGTTGGAATTTAATAAATAATAAATAAATTATTTGTTATCCGGCTGGAAGTCTTTAAGGCCGCCAATAGAGAGGAAAATGTCTCGCCGCAAAATGTGTGCCAAAATTAAATTTTCCTCAGCTCGTCACAAAGGACACAGGAAAAAATACATTGAAGGATTTAGCATAATTTGAAAATGTTAATTATTTAGTAGCTAGATCCAAGCTACTCCATTTTGAAATAATTATTTTGATAATTAAATTACTTAAATCAAAGTTCAAATCAGCCTTCATATATCATTCTCCATGTCTTATATATTTTTTTATAATTCTCCCAGTGTATTTATAAAAAGAAAGCGACTTTCTTTGAGGCAGAGAAGGGGACAGACTGTGGAAAAAACGGGCGGAGATCTGAAGGCATGGTCCGTGGCTGCATATAAATTATTAGCAGTCATAAATATGCCATAATGTCATTTATTATATACGTTTTCATTTTATTTTTTCATATTTTTTTTTTTGTCGCGCTTGCTCTCGTCTCTGCATTTTCCTTGCTCTTGCTCGCATGGGGAAAAGGCGAAAACTTTTATTGCCAAGTTTAATGAAAAATTATAAAAGGCGTCGCAGTCGACGTCTGCGTTGGCTATATGCAAATGAGAAGGCAGCATAGTTCACCTTGTGGCGGGCCCAGTTCCGCTCCTGTCTAGTCCCTTTGCCGAACCCTCACTCCCCGCTTTTGTAGTGGGTATTATTTAAATTATAAATTATTGAATATTTTCCGCGTCGCATTTTGGCAGCGCTCTGTCGATGCCAAGTCACAATCGACGAGCCCTTGGCCCAGGTTTTCTGGGTTCCGGGTTTGGGGTCCTGGGTTCCCTCCGCTGTGCGTCTAGCCCGGGAATCATTATATTTTATATTACGTATATAAATATTAGATGATGGCAATGTCGGCAATTTTTCACTGCGCCCCAGTCAGGCAGGACTTACTTTCACTTGGGAAAAGGTATCTTGACTTTGAAGTTGGGTTGGAAATTTTACAACTTTCTTTTAAAGAATTAAATATATTTTATTTTGAGATATGGAGAAAGTGAAATTTATCTTTAAATCTAAACATATACGTTTCCTTAAATTACCTTTTAAATAATTCAAGCCTCAAAGGATTTCCCTTTGATCTCCTGATCTCCTGATGTTTGATTTGTATTTTCTTTTGTGCTGGAAATGCAGCATCTGTTAACCCATTAGTTATTTTTGTAGTTCCACACATTTATTAATTTCCATAAGTGATAAAAAAACAAGAATACATATGCAACCATAAAGGGCTCACAGAGATTTCCCATATGATTAGGTCTGCCCTTGATCTCTTTTCCATGCTCTCGCCCAAGCCCAATATCTAAGGGTATGTTGAGTTCTTTGTTCTCCCTCGATCCCATTTTATTCTCATTTTTATTTTCATTTTTTTCATATTTAAATAATAGATTAAGCCGGGGCAGGAGACCGCGAGAGCGCCGGCGATGACGGGTGGTAGATTCTGGGCCCGGTGGCCCGGTAGTAAGTATCTGTATAATCAGGGGTTGATTTCTGTTTTTATGTATTTGCATTATTAATAAATTCCTTGCCCGTGCATTTGGCCATAATTTTTCGTGGGCCGCGTCCCCATTTCGTTTCGTTTCGTTTACTTATTGTTGTATTTTTATATTTATTTTATAAATTGCATAAATTGATGAAACATGAGGGTGACCGGGGAGCGGCTTTGTCTGGATTCCTGTTTTGTTTGGTCACTCAAGTTTTTCACTTTTAATTAAAAAGCAATGGCGTTCGCTGGCTTTGTTTGTTGTCTTCGTTGTAGTTGTAGCCGAAAGTGGAAATTGACATAAATTGATTTTATCGCTGCAGATTTAATGACAACGAAAAACTTGCCAACACCCCCAAGCCACAACACCATCAGCTTCTCCCACCGCCCACCATTCCTCATCGACCCCCAAGAGCAATGCAATTTTTGTAATGAAAATGTTTAAACGCATAAAAATCGCCATCGCCCAGGGCCAAGGATTTTTATGCACTGCTGTCGCATTTTCGCGTTTACATTGTAAACTGGCTGACAGGCGAACAGGAGGGGTTTCTGGAACTCAGACGGTTCGGTCAGAGGGTCAGGGGGTCAGTCCGTACCCAGTCGCGGCCCGGCCTGAGTCATGACTGGCCGCATGGGCTTGTCCAGGAAGGACTCCTCGCAAGACTCGACCCAGCACGGCCAGGAAGACTCCTGGAACTGTACGTGGGCACTCGGCAAAAACGCAAATATTTTATTACGCTTCAGACCTGAGTAGTTGCGTTGTAAATTCTGCTGTTTTACGGTACTCGAGTTGGGTTCACAACTCTGTGCAGTTAGAGAAAATGCAAGTTAGTTCTACTTAGAAGGAATACTATAGAAAGAGGTCTTTAAGGTCCTAAAAGAACAAATTAGTGGGGAGAAGTTCCTCCTCTATCTAGTTAATAAATGTCACTTAAGAGAATTAAAACAACTTTGCTTTGTTTCATAAATTAATTATTTTAAAAACTCCCATATTTTTCCAGTGTCAAGTTCTCCTCTTGTCTGGCTGAGTGTGGCACCTGACCATGCATATATGCACATTAGTTTTGGAGGTAAACATGCACACACCCTTCCCTAAACTTCAAAAACCTTCGAGTCCTACATTTAATTAGATTGCAGCCTAATCCATGTGCTGGCATTTGTTTGGCCTTCTCAGGTGGCTCGGCCCCTTCGATCTGTATTGATTTAATTAAACACGAAATAATTGCAGAGCGAGAGAGTAGTAATTGCTGACCGGCTGTCTAGATGGTCGGCTTGGGCACCTTAAACTGCATAATCTGCCAAGAAATGTGTGCCGAAATTTGCATTAAATCGAACTTAAAACGCACACACATAGATTTACATCAATTTTTGGTCGTGCAATAATCGACACGTGCGGGGGACATAAATATTGAAGACATTTTAAAATTTAATACGCCACTTAGGCACGAATTAGCATACAAAGTGAATTAATTACGAGCGTTATACAATTAAGTAAATTTCATTATATTGAATTTTTAAATTTGTTGCCCCACACACACATGGACACAGGGACACCCCGGCCAAAGTGAATGTAATTAGAAACACAAATATAATTATGGCCGACGACACACCGCCGCCGCACGCCGGAGAAAAGGTGAAACGTTATAGATATAGAATATGGAACACACACACACAGATGTAGTATTTACACCCGTATCCGCCACACACGCCACATTCCGTATGCAGATGTCCGGCGGAGTCCTCGGAACACGGAAAGCTCATTATGAAATGCCAAGGGCCAGATGGAGGAGACACGGTCTATAAGAGCCGATGAATGAGAATGTTTTGAGTCGGCAGCCCCGGTCAAGTAGAATCAATAAATTAAACAATGAGTGAATTTTAATAATTGATTCCCAATTGCACAAGCCCAGGCAGCCGATTTGAATACAGTGCCTACGTAACAGGTTCGACTTACATTATAAAATACGACTATTTAAATGTCAACGAAAAGTTAAAGAGCTGTGTTCAAGGTATACAAATACAAGAACTTTGAATAAAAACGAAATATTTTAATATATTGCGAAAAGGTTGCAATAGAAGGTGTTTGAGAAATGTAATAAATGTTACATTTCTAATGGAACTTTTAATTGAGAAATGGAATTTAACTAAGGTAATCTTGGTTATTATTATGAAACTTTTTTAAGACTTTACTAAAATATATAAATAACTTGATTTCTTAAGTTCCCCTTTAAATATTAACCAAAAATAAATCTAGCTAATACATTTTGTTTAGAAATCTTCATTCTCCTAGACCAGCTTTCCCTGTAGGACATCTTTACTCCCTTCTATTTGCATTTCCCAATCCCCCAAAGGACGTCTTCTCCTTCGGACGACCTTCTTTATTATTTAAATACAATTTTTATTTTTAAATACTTCAATTTCTGGTTTGGTTCTGGTTCTGTTTCTGCCATTCGCTCCCTTCCGTTGTCTTTCCCCGAGCTTTGCCATTAACTCCCCGCTCTTCGTCCATCTGGCTTGACTTTAGTCCTTTGGCGCCTCCCATTGACCTTTCGCTTTCTCTTTTTTTCTCTTTGCTGCGCTGTGCACCGAGCTCAATTATAATTTATTATTTTCCCTTTTTTTGTGTAGTAATAATAATAAGAAGAAGACGCGGCAACATCCGGCCCGCTTTCTTATTTCTTTTTCTTTTTATATAATAATTTTACAGCCTGCCGGCCACGCCCACATAAATTATGCCTTGTGTAATAATTAATATGCCGTCACTTTGTCGCCCCTCACCTCTGTTTTTCAGCTTTTTCTTCGCCTTCTCCTTCTAATTTTGCACTTTTTCCACGGCCTTTCGTTGGATATAATTGTATTTATTTTACATTTAAGCGCATTTTAAGTCGCAAGTAAGTAGGAGCTGCAGGAAAGAATGGCGGGAAGGATGGGGGAGGAGTCGGTCCTGAAGACTGGGCAATTTAAATGACAAAATTATATATTTAATGCCCCGAACCGCTCACCCCCCTAGACGACCTTCTAGATTGGTGAACCGGTGCTATCTTCTTTTCCATTCTCTTAGTCTGGGTGTGCACTGAACGAAAATGGAAGTGTCTTAGTTTTGAAAACTCTAAAATTTGTGCAAGAAACTCGGAAAGATTTAAAATGAGTCTAAGGGTATGCTAACGATTATTTGTGAGTTTGATTTATTATATTTTATATTTATTTTCAAACTGTTTAATTAGATTTATTCAATTTTCAAATTAAGTTTGACTTGTTTGAAGCAAGAAATTATCCAGAATTATTATATTTTCTTTATAATTATTTATCTCGAGTTAAAAAAAAATAACAACAATAAATTTGGAAAAGAAGAACATTACCTTTTTCTCATCAAAACACTTTCTTAATGAAAATCTTAATACAAAACTTTACAAATAAAAAACACTCATGAAAAAGAAACCTGTCTATACGATTTTCCTCTGTGTTGGCTTCTCCGTTTCTCTGTATTGTAAATGTAATCAAAAATATCGATCGGTTTTATGCAAATTGACTGCGCTGTCCCCCTTCTCTTCGCGGTCTCGCCTTGGCCTTTCTTTGTATATATTTTTCATTTTTTTTTATTTTTTGTTCTATTTCTATTTATGCCTTAATTTAGCAAGAAAATGGCGGCGAAATCATAAAATTACATTATAATAAAAAATACTTATTACGCTGGCGTCAGTGGGTCTCGCACCCCGGAAAACCCCCTCAATCTTCGGGTGTTCACAATTAAATTGCATTTCCTTTGGCTTTTTGTTTCGATTTTGCTGAATTTATACATTTTTTTCTTTCGATTTTCCTCTCCCTGTGGCTTTGTTTCGCAGCCTTTTTTTCTTGTTGTTATTGCTGCAATTTCTAGTTGATTGGAATTCAATTAATTTTATTTGCTTTACTCTGCAATTTCCTTTGCATTTTTTATTGTCCCCGTATTTATTGGCACACACCGCAACAAGGAATAAGGAAAGTGGACGCTGGTAGAGGGGTGGCGGTGGGAAAATGAAGAAAAAGCCAGGGAAAACCCCAACTAAGCTGGCGACGATACAACAAAACTGCAGTTTAATGGAGATTTTCCTTTTCTTTTACCAAAATACCCTACAAATACTTTGTAGAAGAACCATTTAGGTGTGGACTTGGTAAATAAACGAAGTTGAAATGCATTTTGTTGATTTTTAAATTGCAAAATTAAACTGGGTTTACAAATGAGACTTAATTCGAAATATTTTGTTAAGATTTACGCCAAGTTTGGGCATTTATTTTGTAAGTCACCCTAGGATAACCATAATATTAAATTTAATCGAAATACTGTATAGAAAGAGCATTCCTTTCTCTTAACTTTCTAGGGCATTCCAACCTTCGGTTTTTACTCCAGCCACCTTCCATTCTTGTTTTACTTTTGCTTTGCATTTGGCGCCAATTTAGTAAATAATAAAAATGGCAGTCAGAGCTTGCACTTCGCACTTAGCGGTGGTCCCAGCTCGCCCTGGCCACGCCTTCTCTCTCTCTATGAACCGCCGCCCCTGGACAATGGAGAGGGGGCACTAGCACTAGCACTGGCACCACCAACAGCACCATTGTCACCAGACGGCGTTGTTGCCGGTGTTTTTGCGGTCGCCGGTCGTCACTGCGGACACTTTGTGGGCTTGCGGACTGCGGTGGCCTTTTGTTTGCTCCTCGTTGACTTATTGCCCGACTGCATTAGTTGTGACCCAGGACAACAGTCAGCCATTCCGTCCAAGCAGTCCAGCCAGCGGACCAAGTCACAGGCTGGCCAGGAGCAGGAGCGGGAGCAGGAGCAACAGTAACTCTGATTGCTAGCCTCGGCTCAACGCGGCGTATACGTAATCTGCATTTGACCTGGCCTCGGGCTCGGCGATATTTAATTGTATTTCATTAATAACAATTTGTGTAATGAAAAAATAGTCAGCCCAGAGGGAATCGATTATGAGGCACAGGCAGGTCCCTAGATGCTCTATTGAAAGGGAATATTTTTTAATTGGTGAAATACACTAAGAGAAGGAGAGTGGTATTAATGCTTATAAATTTATTCCGAACCTATCCAACTTGTGAGCTTTAAGAAAATGTTTAAAATTTGTTTTTAAACTGAAATTTATATACCCTAAATTAAAAGTAAAAACAGAATTTTCGTATAGATGCAAAGAATTTCAAAAATTTAATTTTAACCTGAATTTATTTACTGTAAGCATGGCTTGGGGTTTGCTAATACCCTTAATCAGTGTACATCTTTTTCCCCTGGTTTTCCTATGTTCTACAGAGTATTTCCCTAACGTTCATGTACACCCTGTTGTGCTGACCACCATTGTGGCAGTAAACGTAAATTAATTTAGTTGAAAGCTGTAAAGTTAAAGCTTTGTTCACAGTTCGTTCGGACTAGAGGACTCCGGCCAGGACTCGGCTTCTTAGCCAGTCGATGGCGCCAACTGCTGCCACTTTGTTCTAGTTTTTTCCCCACACTTATTACACAGATATATATACACATATAGTGTGGCTGGATTTTATGCTCGGCCACTTGGCCGTGTCATGTGACAAAGTGGCATTGAGGGCGATGAGGCCGATATTGCGGTAGGCCAACAGCGGAAGCGGACAATTAAGGGCCATTAAGTTGCCACAGACGCGGATTTCGCATAAAATAAATGAGTTAAAATAATATTAAATATAGCGCTGGCTTCAGTTTGAGTTTGAGTTTGAGCTGAGAGATTGCAATCACATGTGAAAAACGGTGAGACACTTATTGTTTAGTTTGCAGGCCATTTGCATTTTTAATTTGCATATAAATAAATTTCGTGTACAATACAATAATAAACACAGCAACTTTGAAAACGCCGAGTCAAAGGCAGGCATTTAAAAGTGCAATTCATGGCATAGTAATATTAAAAAAAAAAAACACATAGAGAAAAACAAACAAAAAAAACAATCAGAAAATATACAGCGAACCTACTAATAACAATTTCCGGCGCTGCATTATGCAAATGACTTTTTACAGCGAAAAATCTCAGCCACAGAAGCAACTTTTCTTCGCATTGACTTACGGGCTTTGTCAGCGAAATATAAAAAAAAACGGAGAAACAAACAAATAATTGCATACAAAATGTGTGCGATTTATTTGGGAAATAACCGCAGCAGCAGAAGCATTTTTTCTCGTTTTCTCGTTTCTTTTTTAATGAAATCAAAGCAGCAGCAGCAACAGCAGCAGAGATTGTTGCATCACATCCTCAGCTCGGCTAAGTAGAAATTATAATGCAATAAAAACAGCAGTAGCAAGAGGCCAGGCCAGCGAACAGGCCGACAAAGCAACGCACAGCCCACCAATAACAATAAACAAGAAACTGCGGATATGTCAAGAGATCGAAGAGTGGAATACCCTTCATCTTGGGCACTCAATCAAGTGTGGCAGCTCCGAGCTCTGACTCACGTTGCCCGTTGGCCATAAAATAATAAATAAATACAAGTTGCCAGGGCACTGGAAAATATTTTAAAAGACTAGAAACTAATCTTAAAATAAAGGAACAGCTGTCAAAACATTTGCTGGGAAAAATATGCCTTGAACTTGTTCTTAAAACTTCATTTTAGTACATAAAAACAGTTGATAACTATATTTTACCATTAAGTGATTATTTCAACTTCTGAAACTTAAATCTTACAAGATTTATATTCCTTTCCGTGTACCTGACTTCGACTCACAACATTGATGAATGCCGTTGCTGTGTTTGGCTGTATTTTTAGTATAATTATGGCAAAAAAAAAGAAGAAAAATAAGGACAAAATGGGCCAGCCAACTGCAAGCATTACACACACATATAATTTAAATTTAGTTTAATTGTTATTCTCCGGTAGCCCGATTGCTGGGGTTGCTTTTGCGGCAAGAAATAATAAAGCAAAAAACATGACAATTGCAATTGCGATTGCAAATGGAAATGGGAATGGCAACGAAAAATGGAAATGAAAATGAAAACACACGGCAGGCGGCAGGCGGGTGACTGCAAGCGAAAATTAAATAGATACAATTAAACATCCGCTAAATAATAAAATGTTCAAATGCCGCTGCATTGCCGCTGCTGCAGTTGCAGCTGCAGCTGCCAGCGGACGTGGGGGAGATAATTAAGTATGCAAAAAATATTAAGCAGATGACGGTGGACACGTTAGAGGGAGCTCCGGATCGGGGCAAGTGACAAAGCAATAAATTCACGTATATTTCCCAGAATGTTGCGTGGGAAACTTTTACGATAAACATGGCGTATACCCTTAAATTTTCACCCGGCACTTTCCGGGAATAGCCCGAAAATCGGATCCATCCGGATTCAGTGGCCATCATTCAGGCAACTTTGTTGTTTGGCCAGCCAGGAACTACTCTGCTTGCCTTCATTTACAATCAAATTTACTGCAATTGCACTTTAAGGAAATATTTGTAAATAAGAAGGAATATTTTATGAGTTTATTGTGACTTGAAATGGTTCCAAAATAAGTGTAGAAAATATTTCCAGGATATTTTCCATATTCATTAGTGAAAATACGACAGAAATTTTATTTATTTTTTTTTATTCTGATATTGTTTCATTATCTTATTATAACTTTATTTAAATGTAGAATTATAATAAAATGCTATAAGCTTATTATAAATATTTCTTTAGGTTACCTAATTTCGTATGTTTTCTATATAAATCAGCGTTTTCTTCTGCATTTGAAAGCAACCAAGGTAGATATTCTCTCATAGAATTCCCTTGTTGTTTTTCAATATTTTCGCATATATTTTCCCCTGTGTACCACCTTCCACCTGACTGCAGAAACAGCCGTAAAAAGGCAACCCAACTTTTATATAAAATGCAAGCTAACCATAAAAATGCAGCCGGAAGAAGAAGGAGCCCTGCCACTCTCATGCCATTTATTTATGTTATTCCTTGGCCAGGCCCAATAAAAACCCTGCCTGTGTTTTAACTACAATGTTGGCGGCTGCTGCTGCTGCTGCTCGGAAAATTGCATTATTTGTGTGTGGCAGCAGCCCGAGAGTTGATTTCTCCACTGTTTTCCACAAATTTGATTAAGCAGCGACCGTAGCTCCTCATGTCTCCATCTCCGCGAAGGGAGACGCGACTCTCTCGGTCGAGGACTTGTCAAGAAGTCATCGATACTTTTGCGCAATCAGCGCAATTTGTGTGCGACGATGCCGGAGCAAAGTTCGTTCCTTGCCTACCGCAGCCTGAGCCTGGAAATCAAATTTAATATTATTATGATACACTTGTGCGCCAAACGAAGCAAGTGCCGCTTCCTTCCCGTTCCCAGACATGGGAAGTTCAACATATATGAGCGCATAGAGGGTGTCTGATTCCTAGACTGACTTACAACCCCCGGAATGGAAGTGGAAGGGCCCTACACTTGATTATATATTCCAACATATTCACGGCTCAATAGATCCGGAGTGCGTCGATTTCCTGTGCTCCCTGACTTTTTTATACCCCCTCTCACTTTCTCCAATTTTTATATGTATGAAAATAATAAGTAAAAATATTCATGTTTGGTTTTAGCGCACAATTGAGCACGTTTGAAGGGGTTGGGTTTAAGGGTTAAGGGGGGAGAGTGCGATCCCAGAGAAGTGAGATCTGTAAGGGTTGGGCCTGCATTATTTATGGGTCTCACACTTTGAGCCCAAACACTTGGCAGGAATTTGAAATGGCAAGTTGTTGGCAGAAACCATGAGGGCTCCAGCCTGAACTCTGTCGCCAGGCAATTAAAATGGAAATATAGGAAGATATATATATAAAATATATGGTATAAACTTTATATAATATATGATAAACAAATTATTTAAATTTTAATTTAAGTAAAAAAAATATATTTTTAATAAGGGAAAATCATAAAGAATAATTTTAGTGTTATAAATTAACAGAATATGGTAATAATATACAAAATATATAAAATAATATAACAATAAGCAAGTTTGAAGTTTTACATGCTTATATCGACTTGAATTTTATGTTTTTCAGGGTAATTCATAGATTGTAAATAAAGGTTACTAAAAAATAAACAAAACCTGGGAACAATTTCCTAATTACCATATTATTATTTGTATAATACTATGAAAAATACTCAAACTAGGGACTAAAAAAATTTATAAGAATATATACCAGGCAAAAAAATCCAAAGAACACTAATACAAAATATTTTTAAGTAAAACCTGAGGAACTTATTCCATTTACTAAACTTTCAAATAGCAACTAAAGATAAAGAATATTGTTCATAATCCCTAAGCTTCGTGCTAACCAAATTAAGTTGAAAATTATATTATTTTCCCTCTAAAAAAAACCCAGAAAGTGTCTGCCGTACTTCCTTGATTGTTTCTCCCCCGTTTTTTTTCACTCAATTAGCAGCGCTGAAAAAGAAAGCACTTCTGGTTCTCCCCTTCCTCTCCCGCCTTTCTCATCCCCCGGAACATTTTTGTGTTTGGATTTTAGTGCAGATTTTTAACATTTTATATTGCACGTCATTACAGACAATTAAATGCAAAGTAGTTTCCTGCACTTGCCTCTGCTTCTGGCTTCTAGCTGCTTCTGCCACCCACCCGGCGGCCCCTCATGCCGCCGCCCACACGCGGTCAAATGCAAAAAAGTTGAGAAGTTAAATGCCGACATCTAGTGGCGTGTAGCAACAACAATGCCGAGGCATTCATTCATATGTGGCACACAGCAGCAGCAACAGTAGCAAAAGCAACAGCAACATCAGCAGCAACAACCACGGGCAGTGATTATTGCCGCAACAGAGCACATTACACTTGCTGTTGTTGTTGCAGGCGATGTTTATAATACCCTTAAAAAAATGGGTATCACGAATTTATAATAATTTATTCCAAAATGTACTAGGAAATATTTTTAGCATTAAATGTTGTTCGATAATGGACATTCATTCAAATGCATTGATTTATTTCTAAATCCTTACGGGGTATTATTACTTCAGTCAGAAGCTTAAAACGCAGTGAAGATGTGATTTCCGACCCTATAAATACTATATACTATTATTCAGCATTAACAACCAATTTGATATAAATATGTCCGGCAAAAAAAAAAATGTTTTCACATTTGTT
Source organism: Drosophila burlai (assembly GCA_008042655.1). NCBI lineage: Eukaryota > Metazoa > Arthropoda > Insecta > Diptera > Drosophilidae > Drosophila > Drosophila burlai. The sequence continues at coordinate 47,498 of VNJT01015251.1, forward strand.
CAAAATTATATAAGCGGTTGCATCATTAAAATGATAAATGATGAAAATATAATGTATAAAATAAATACATAAAATATATATATCATTTATAAAAAAAATTATAAAATATAATTTTAACACCATATGCTTGTTTGTTAACCTAAGAAGAACTTGCACAGAAATTAAAATTAATGCCGATCTGACAGATTTTTAATTCAGGCGCTTAATTCCATTGCAAAATGCTTTATTTTTCCTTTTAATAATTATAATGTAAAAATACATTTTAATATTTGAGATTAAGAAAACGGAATTTTAAATAGGGTAAAATTTATTATTTAAAAATAGTAATTATTAGAAAGAGCTAATATGAACAACTTACATTAAAAATAACACCTTATTATTACCTTTGTAAGCATGCGTTGTATTTATTTAATTAAAGTTAAAGAAATTTTTTGTAAAAGCCTTAACCTATTAAATATATGAATATTTATTAACAATAAATAAATAAATATAATTAGTTACATGTGATAACATATATACCCTACAAGATGAGCCCGCAAGTGTATGGAAACCTTCGCTTACCGGAGGTGCACATTTTTGTAGTAGCAGCTTTTTGTTTTAGTTTTTTAATGTTTTCTTCTTTTTCTGTGAGCTTGGTTTGTATGTGTTCCATGCTGCTTTCCTCACTCGCTTTTTGCTGTTGATTGCAAATCTACATACGGACAGCGGACAACGGACAGCGGACAGAGGAGGAACTCGTCTTACTTACTTACACTCGCAGGGAAAAGATAAATATCAGAGGCTCTGACGTTGGGTTTTTAGCAGAAGGCGACTGCCTGATGGCTGGTGGCTGGTGGCGGCAAGAAAAACAATTATTATAAATACATATAGTGCGGGGCACACTCATACCGTTTTTCTTCTACTTTGGGTCTATGGGTCTACGCAACTCAGTTTGGCCCACGACCGAACTGACGACAACTTCCGCCTCGGCCTCGAATCGCCTGAATGAGGTTGCAATTTATGCCACTTGCTACTTTGCCACTTTATTATTATAATACAGAGAAGAAACACTTTTTACTTAGTGGTGCTGGCTGCCGCTGCCCATTATTTTTGCAATGTTTTGTAAGCGTTTTTTCATCAGCATGTTGCAATTGATAGCCGGGGAGTTTTGTATGAATTATTCAAACGTTTCGCAGGAAATGCCTTACTTTTTCGAGTTGTGCAACCGCGTTGGGAGAAAGAGCTCACTTTTTGCACTCCACTTCTCTCCAAGGTGGCTAATAAATAACCAGCCATCAGTTAATATTAATTACATTTGACCGAGATCAACAAAATCGCATTAGTGCTTGTGTGACAAATTGGCCTAAGGGGTCATGAAAACCATAAATGGCAAATCACAGGACCCCAAAAAATAAAAACAAAAAGTCAAATATCGCATTAGGCCAAATGCAATTGCCGGCAATTATACCGAAATCACGCACAAAAAATCGGATTACAAAATTAATAAACTCCCACGCCCACGCCAGTGCGAGTTGAATAAAAACAAAAGCAAAAACTAAATGCAGCAAATTATTTAACATTGACAAATTGCATAGGCCGCAGAAAAAAGAGACCATTAAATATGCATAACATAAATAACGCAGACAGGACGAGAGAGTTGCATTGAGAGAAATTTATTCTAGTTTATTTAGATGCAAAGTATTTGCGATGTAAAAGAGGATAAAAGTAAGCAGAGTATCCTTATTGAAATGTTAGTTTATAATGTAAGAAAAATACAGAGAGATTTAACATATATTATTTACTATTAATATAAAATTAATAGATTTACTTTTCTATAATAATTAATAAATATTTTATAAGCTTCATGAAGATATACAAAATAATATAGATTTAAATGTCTTTTCTAATTAATTTTCAGGAATCAAAATAACCATTTAAGTAAGATTAACATTTATAATAAAGTAAACTAAACTCAATATTAGTATTGTAATAAATTGTAAAATAAATATTTACTTTTAAATAATTTGTAGTTAAACTAAAAGTAAATATTTTATTGACTTTAGCAGATTAAGGACAAAATTTATTAGTATTCTACATTTTATAATCAATATTTATGTTTAAGGAAACAGTAATTCAACTAAAGGTTTATTTACTTAAATTTTAAATTTATATTTAAGGTCTAAAAGACTTAATTTTCTTAATTAAATATTCTAAAATACAATATAAATAATTCATAAATTGCTTTCCCCCAGTGCATGACTATTTTTTGTCTCTACTTAATATCATCAGTAAATCAACAAATTAAAATTTCTGCAGTTGTCCGGGAAAAATTGTGGCAAAGCAACAAGTTATGGCAACATGTTGCCCCTGATTCAATCTGTTTTTGTTGTTGTTTGGGACCAAAAGCCACAAAAACCCGGAAACCACAAATATTTTGACAAACGCACACACAGACGCAGACACAGACAGACAGAGATAGTAACTTTAAAAAGGCAATTGTTACATTGCGTAATTGTAGGCCTGTGACGCACACGCACACAGCAAAAATATGCCGAAATCAACGCAAACAGTTTCCACCAAGGCAGCAGAAGTGCCAGCAAGGAGATGCTGCTCAGAGTCCAAGGAAAAATCCCCCCAGCAGCCCCGAAAAGTGTGCTACACACACACACACACCGACTCTGGCACAAATTGCATTTGTGTGGCTTCAAGGTCAAGTACAAGCCAAGTAACCACCCCAAAATAAATAAAAAGGCAAGAAGGGGCAAGGAGAGAGCAAAAAACACCCAGCAGAGCAGAGCGGAGGAGAGCAGACAAACGCAGGACACGAAAAGACATCGCAGACATTTTTCGCCACCCATTTTCCTTCCATTTGCCTTCCCCCCCCCCCCACAAAAACCTCTTGCGGCACATTGCCAGCATTTTTGGGGGAAAACCAGTCGGGGAAAAGGGGAGTGGAAACTGGGAGCCGTTTGCTGTTACTTTTGGCGCTCTGCTCCTGCTGAGGGGCTTCTAATGTGGTTGCTACTTTCAGACACCCGGCACTCTGCTCCTGCTCCTCCCACTCCTGCTGCTGTTGCCTCGTCCTTTTGAAAAAGGTTGACTTTCGAGAGTCGACATGATATTTTCACGCTTCCATTGTTTGTGTTCTTTTTTCACCACACCTCCTCCGCTGTGTTTTGTTTTTTTTTTTTTCGCCGTTAGGAAACCCTCGGAAAAACAACCTGTTGAGTGGCTCGGTGGCTCTTAGCGGGGGCTTTAAAGTCAAGTCGAGTGCAAAAGTGCCAAGCTGGCAGGGAAAACTGACGAGGGAAATGGCTAGAAGTTGAAATAAATAAACTGGCAAGTAGCTGTAGAAGGAGCAGCTGCATTGAGTCTGCAAAGCAGCTGGGCAAGTCTTTGGGAAAACTGCTACCATTTTTCCGGGAAAGAAGCCAGTGGGGGAAATGTGGCAGCTAGGAGGCTGCACATTCGCTGCACTCTCGACTGGGCGGCCAGCAAAACTGGACAGAGGAGAGCAGATCCTGGGGAAAAAGTTTTGTGCCTTGAATGCACACAGAAAGTGTGGTAAAGAACTATTCAAAAAGTTCTGCGCGGGGTAAGAGCTTAAGAAAGTTTAAGCTTAGGGGGGAAACTAATTCCACAAATCAATTATTACATTTCTTAATTTATTTTAAATTGAAAAAGCATCTCCCAATAAGATTAGCTACCTTTAAAAATATATTTTCTTAGCAGGTTCCTGGAGAACTTCTCAAGACTTCCTTGCCTTCCAGAGCTCCTTAAATAGAGTCGTGTCTGCCATTGTCCTTTATGATTATTATGTGCTTTTGTCGTGCATATGCATATAAGTTTTTCCGCAAAGAAAAGCTGAACTCGCTCACTCGCAAAACTCGGCTGGGAAAAATATTAAAAACCGGAGACAGGCAACAGGGAGAGGGGAAACCTTTTGGCACCTTTGTGTGTTTGCATTTGTTTCTCACTTTTAATTTGGCACAGCATTCGAGGACGAAAAAAACCTTCCGCTTTTCCACCGTTCCGCCCTCAGCCCTCCCTTTATCAATGTTTAGAGACAAAGGTGCAAAGTTTTGTTTGATTCCTTTTGTGTGTGCAGCCAACGGCGACGAGGCAGAAAAATAATTATCATTGATACAAAAGCGCGGAAAATACTTCGATGCGCCGCCGACGACGACTACGACATGCATATACATATGTTAATATACAACATATACATTTGCCTGATTAAAATGCAACAAAGGACAAAGTCGCAAAGTCAGAGGTGAGAAATGCTCGTAGCAAAAATTCCTGAACTTTTCCAATCGAAAGCCAGGCCAGACAGGATGCACAAATGTGCTGAGAGCGAGCTTTGGCAAATAAACAAATTATATTAGTCATCTAATAATAACCGAAACACACAAAAACTGGCCAGGACTCATCAATTTATTATAAATTTAGCTGCGGGCTCTGGCGTGGGGTGAAGTGTAGGTTAGTGATTTATGCATTTTTGCTGCAATGTCGCATGCAAATTTTGCGCCCGAGGTGTGCGGGTGTCGCTCTCCATTCAATATTTTATTAATCGCATGTTATCAATCAAACAACAACTACAAACTGCCACTGTCACTCCCACAAAGTGTCCAGAGACAAAACCCGGAGCGTAGCAGAAGCTCACTGGACATGGAGAGGCAGTGAAGCTTGACTTGGAGGGCTGATTTAAGGAGATTTTATGGTGGCTTATTAATAGAATTATTTACTACAATATTTTATATTTTCTTAAAATAAACTAAAGAAGCCTAAAAAAAAATATAGAAATAAATATATATTATCTAAATAATAATGGAATGTGCTTAGCATAAATAAATTTTAATGTTCTTATTAAAAACTTCCTTTTTAAGCATAAACATTAAGGTGTTTAAGGATAGATAATAATATTAATACGTTAAATATAGACTTAGAAATGATAATGAAAAATTCGTTGCAACAATAAATCTTTATCCATTTCTTATTAAAAACAACTTAACGAACTTTTTAACTGAACTTTTTAAAGCTGTTGGGTTTTAAAATGTTTCAAAATATTTAACAAGTAGGAATTATTATACACAAAAACAATAAAACTCTTTAGTTAATCTTTGAAATCCAGGTAAACAATGGTTCACCTTTTGCAGTTTGACCCGTACAGAGCACAAAAGGGGTTAAGGAGGCGCAGGCAACGGAGACCACATGCCGCACACACGGCATATGCGTAATGCGCAAATCAAAATCAGAAATTCGAGACCTCCAATTGCCCCCATAGATGTATATGTAGAACCCAGCCCCTTTAAGACTGCGGCTACTTAGCAACAAATTCGATTTGCAAGCCCGGATTCTGTCTACGGCTTGCCACGCGCACACTTAAGACGAACAAGACAGTGGAGGATGGAGGATGGAGGCTGGCGGCTGGAGGATGTAGAGTAGAGGTGCAGCAGGACGAACAGTGACACAAAGCGCCTTTGAGCGGGACAGGATATGGATAAGCAGGCGGAGATGGAGAAGGAGCGACTCTGGCCAGGAGGTTCCTCCTAGTGTCAGTTATTAACGCAATTAATTCAATCATTATTGAATCATGCAATGCGCAAATGCGAAACGTTGCAGGCTGCAGCTGCTGCAGGACGAGCCAGGACTTGCCGGAGAGTCAAAGCACCATAATCATCGCTGGGGCAAGGGATAATGACGATAATCACCGAAGGATGATGACGATGATGATGATTATGATTCCGTTTGGGCAGCGAGGACCCCGCCCAGTTTGTTGCTGTTACTGTTTGCGATGCCCAACGCACATATTTGTCATGTCAAATCGCATCCAAAGTGTTACGTCAAAATCAGTCCACCGCCGTCGTTTCCCTCTCTTCTCCCCGCTCGCCGCTCGCCGTGGAACCCATTTGGCAACATTTTCATTAAATATGCCCAAAGTGAAGTTGCCATTCCCTGACAGTTTATCAAATGCATACCCCATCCTCCAAGGCTCAGAGCCTCCAACCTCCATGCCGGACGCATAGCACAAATTAGCTGGCAAATTGTTTGGCACATGGCAGGGCAACAAACTGTCAGCTGATGGGGCGGCGCTGGGGGGGTTATTCGATCAAGTGGAAAAGCCAAAAACTAAAACTATTTCGAATCTGCGCTGGATAATTGCCGGCCCGTATGCATCATGAATACTTTCCACTGTAATTTGATATTAAAATCGTTTTCCAAGAGCATGCAACTCCGACTCTTAGACGTGGCTGGCTCTGTTTTGCGGGTTCCGGTCCCGCGGAAAACCATAGCAAATTGAGGGGTTCACAATGTAGGGGAGGGCAGGCGTGATTTTTTAATAAGCAGTCGGCTCTGGACAGTAATGTTTAATAAATAGCCATTTCAGTCAAGCAAATTAAGTTTTAAATACTGCAACAACTTTAAATAACTTTTTTGTTTAAAAAGAAAAAATAAATTAGTTAAATAAGAAATGAAACGAGAGCGATGAAGCCTAAATTAATTCCTTTCGATAACAAAACCATTTATGCAGAACTTTAGTTTAAGATGCAATTATTAACGGAAATAATTTAATGGTCAGAATATAAGACAAAAATATAAGCAAGTGAAGAAAATATAAATAAACAATATTTATATAAAGAGAATATTTTATTCCCATATTAAATATTAACAAAAAATCAAAACTAATTAAATCGACAAACCTCTAATAATGAAAATCCAAGCGAGACCTTTCAACAGAAATAATTTACTGACAAGAAGTTAAGTCGAAAATGTAAGTAATTTAATGTAAAAAGAATTAATAAAAATAATTTAAAAAGAAAGAATGTTTTGTTTATATTATAAATATTAATTAAGTTTAAATTAAATAAGAATTATTCAGGCAAGACCAAACGTTCCCCACAGCCCAAGAGTAGGCAACACGCCACAGTTAACACAGAAGGTGGCAAGGGGCATGGGGCAAGGGACTCGCTACGGATGTCTTCATTAAGTAATAACACAAATCAATTGTATCCTCTGCATTGATAATTTGCCGATAAATATTTAATTAACTCCCTGTCCCCGGACATGCCGCAGGACAGGAATTTTTTAATCATCCGCCGCATACTTTGACACTTGAGGCATCCGACACGCGACGAATTTTCCACGCCAGCCGAAAGTGCGACATTTGACGCCAGACACAACACGGCTGCAGCAGCCAGGGGGAGTTGGGGGGGTTTTTCCGGGCAGGAAAATCGGGTGGGAAATCCGGCGCAGGCATTATTATAATAATTGCATTCCCTACCGAACCCAGAGGGAGAGAGGATAACAGCAGGCCTTTTTCGCGACCTGACAATCCGCAGACGATTAAACAAGAATATTGCCATCGCCAAGTGAAACAATTTTTCATTTCGCATATCAATTTGTTGTTTACATAATTGTAAAAAATGTTTTCAATAAACAAATTATTTGATTATTATGGCCGCCAATTAAAACAAAAGACAACGTGAATGCAAAAGCGACTGCGGATGCGAATTCAACTTCGCCACAGTCGCCGCAGCCGGCAGCAAGGACAAAAGGCGGGGAAAACAAGGAAAAGCTATCGGATTGGGCGTTCAACGAAAAGGAAATACTGTGGAAAAGCTCAAATATTGTCACAAGAATATAAAGTAGGGATTAAAAAAAAGTATAAACATTAATGGTGAAATTTAAATAGCTTGCAGATTTTATTACGGATTTCTTTGTGAAGGTCCTGGGCTACGTAATATATTTATAGATTCTTCATTTTAATCCATAAAATATACATCATTTTTCTTAATTATCATAATTACAATATACCTTTAAACTCCACAAAATACCACTTACAAGAGCCGTAAAAAAAACAAAAAGATAGCGACAATCAGATGCAGATGTCGGATGGAACAGAGTGCAGAACTGAACAGAACCAGAAACAGAGGCAGGATTCGACCACGGCCACCAACTGGCAGCAGGAGCAGGATAAACTGTTTGCTGTTCGCTTTTTTTTATATATATTTTTTTACGCCGCCGGACATTTTTCTGCCTCA
>VNJT01015275.1:0-18681 GCA_008042655.1 Drosophila burlai
TGTGCCCGCTAATTGCTCGGTGTCAGCTCCAGCGATTGTACGTGGCGATGCGGGTGCGTCAGTCTGGAGCTCGATATTCCGTCTTCGCTTCATTTTGGGCATTTCCTGCTGGGAATTCATTTAATTTAACTAAGAATTATAATTTGTACTAAGGTATAGCGGGTCGATTGCTTTTGTGAACATATTTTAAAAACATTTTTCTTAATACATTCTCTAATTAAAAACAAAGGATCTCATGGCACAACAAGAAAGGAAGCTAACTTGGGCACTAAAAAATTTATATTCCATTGCAGTTTGCAGTTGGATCATTGAGATTAAATTCATTTCGGTGAAAAAAAATTATTCCTAACAGGATACAGGAACATATATAAAACATTATTGTGTATATTTATGTAAAAACCATTTCTAGGCTCTTATTTAAATTTAACAAACGTTTTTATGATAGCTATCAAATTTGATACATTAAAAACATTATTTTGATTTTTAAAAACACTAACTAAATCTCAGGCTCAGGCTCCTAAGACGAACAAAATCTACAGATCACAGCTATCAAGTACTATAAGCATAAGATATGTATTATAGTTCAGTGTAATATTATTTTTAATGATTTTGTATTATTTGTAAATAATATATACAACTTAAACCCATTTTCCCATGAATAAATTCATTGGAAATTCATATATATTTACCTGATTCCTCGGAATATAGCAAAACATAGCTTGGTTCTAGTTGGAGGCTCTAGATGAGGCTCACCACTCACTATGTTTATTTTTACTTAATGCACATAGAAATGCAAAGTATAATCATATAAAAAATATTTTAAATTTATGGAACCAACCGGAATGCATGTTGGTTTTTCCAGCCGCAAATGTGTGTCCACATTGTGGAATGTATCTTTAACACTTAGCCCAAGAGTGTGCTTCAAAATATTTTCCCATTCAATTTAAAGAAAGTCAAGCCTCAAAATGCCATAAAATAAAATACCACAATATAAATTATATAAACCAACAGCAAGTACAACAATTTCAGTTTAATAATTATGTACAGTTTATACATCTCCGTACACATGTATAAGAATCTTACAAGCTAGTTGTGTTTTTGTGAATTTGAATTGTTCATTTTGGTACAAATTGCAAATTGCAAATCATTGATCGCTCGATCCCTGATCGCCTGAAGTTCTTCGGTTGCCTTGACTGGTGGGCTCTGTGTGTCTATGCTTTAAGTACAAAAATCTACATTTTGGGTTTCGGAGGCACTTAGACGAACTTAGCCTACACGGCGACTTTTTTCTATTCAGTTTCCTACAAAAATATACAAATATACGTCTTTAGCAACTAGGAAGGGGTTTTGGTGCTACGATTCACAAGCTATCACTTGGACATATCACAAAACTTTGGACTGGCCCCCGGAATCCCCGTTTACAGGGGATCCAGGAGCCATTGCATCCTCTCACGCCGTTCGGCAGGCATTGGCATACTCCACGCAATCGTGCAGCGTGGGGAAGATCTCGAAAGGTCCCTCGCTGAGGGCCATACTGTGCACCAGGGTATCGTAGACCCGATCCACGGGACTGGCCAGCAGCAGGCGGGCTCCCCGGGCCTTCAGCTCCTTGCTCACATCACTGAGAGTACTACAGCCGGCCACATCGATGTGTCCCAGCATCGAAAAGTCCAGAATGAGCACCTTGAAGGCACCGGGTGTCGACTCCTTGAATTGCACACTCACAGCCTGGCCGCCGTTCTGCGACACTGGAGAGTAGCTCGACTTGCTGCCCTTGCTGGTGCTGTTGCTGTTGTTGCTGTTGCTTTTGGTGAGAGGTATCTTGTCCAGGCCCACTGCCTCGTACAGGGCCCGTCGGAAGAACAGACTCGTGGCAAAGTTCAGGGAACCACTGTACCGGAAAATGCGGGTCTCCGGCACTTGCATGGCATTCCTATGCTGGTTGAGATCCATGTAGACGCCCGGTGCCTCGGGCATGTAGCCCAACAGGCAGGAGTAGGGCTTCAAGCCCTTGATGTACAGGGCCAGCAGGGAGATGCTGATGCCAATTAGCAGACTGAAAGTGAAGTAATTTAATAATTACGATAGGAAACATAAGAAAATAAGTGAATTATGGCTTACCCAATGTCAATGTCGATGAGCACCACACAGAGAAAGGTGGATATCCAGGTGAACATCTCCAGCTTGCCCTGCTTGGAGAACTTTTTTAGCTCCTTGGCCTGCATGAACATGGGCTTCAGGGCCACTATGATGACGCCAGCAAGGACACACTGCAAAAAAAAAAACAAAAAGTTAACAACTAATTCTTAAATAACACAAAAAGAAAAGCGAACTCACCCTGGGCAAACTGCTAAAGAAGGGACCGATCCACATGAGAGTGACCACCACCAGCGAGGCGGAAACCAATGATGCAATCTGCGACACCCCGCCCGTTTGGTCCTGGATGACGGATCGCGACAAGGAGCACGCCATGGGAATGCAGGAGAAGAAGCCGCCGACCACATTGCCCACGCCCATGGCAAAAAGCTCCTGATTTGCCCGCACCTCGTAGCCGTGCTTCTTGGCGAACGTAAGGCCCATGGACATGATGATGGAGTAGGTGACAACGGCAATAGCTATCGAGTCCACGGCCACCTTTGAGACCAGATCCAGGCGCGGCATAATGGGTTCCGGTAAACCGCTGGGTATATTTCCCACTAGATTCACATCGAACTCGTCGTGCAGGTGGAACCACTTGGAGATCAGCGTGCCACCGATCACCATGATCAGCTCGGCGGGAAATGGGAAGCGACAACGCTTGCTCAGGCAGGGTTTCAGGCACTCATTGCAGATCGTCATGAAGACTATGACTCCCAGGCAGAAGCCAAAGTTCACCAGGTTCGTATCGGGTACACCCTTGATGACATCAACCAGTGTGTAAATGATCTTGAAGGCGCCTTTGTAACGGGCCACGGAAATCTCCAAGACATCCTTTAGCTGTGCGGTGACCACGTGACAAGCCGCTGCCGTGGTGAAGCCATTAACTAGAGGATCACTAAGCAGGGAGGCCAGGGTGCCCAGCCGCAGGAAGGCCATGAGGAGCTAAGAGGGTGAGATATATATAAATCATTAATAAGAAAGATTCCCTTTACCATAAAGTGTAACAAGCTTACGTTCACAATGCCCACAGTCAGAGCCAAGGAGGTGACCACCTCCAGCTTTGTGATGGGATACTCAGGAAGAGCAGTAGCCGTGGCATTAAGCAGGGCCATCGTGGTATTCGACCCCAACACCGCATAATGCGAATGATCCTCCACATTGGAGTACGTGTCCACCACCTTGCGCGTCATCATGCTGGCCACCGCAAAGGTGCCAATGGAGATGTGCTTGGAGGTGCCCAGGAACATGTAAACGAGCACCGGAAACACGGCCATATAGAGTCCATTTCCAGCCGATACTCCCGCCAGCAGGCCGTACGCCATGCCGTGCGGTATGTTCATGATAGCCACGGTGAAACCAGCAATGATGTCGCCCGGAAGATCCCTTCTCGGCGAGTACTTGGGCAGCCATTGCAGGATGGGAATTACGCCGGTAAAGAGCGAGAAGAAATTCCAGGTGTGCCAGCAGTTGCGCAGCGAGGAGGGTATGCTCTTGTCCCGGGCCGCATAGCCCGTCTGCTTGATCACCACCTCGTGGGTGAGCACATCGCGATGGATGCTGTATTTGGGCTGGATCTTTGGCTTGCTCGTGGCACTGCCATTTCCGTTTGTGTTGTTATTGTTCAGTGGCTTTGTCCTGCAGAAATTAAAAGTAAAAAAATTAATAATACATTTTAATTTAATAGAGGAATTTTATTTAAGAAGAACTCACTCTTGACTTTCTTTATCACTAGGCATTTTGGCTATGTCTTCCTCTACTTCTGTGTCCTTTGGAATCCGGTGAAGCTCCTCATTGGGTTCTGTGTCGGTAAAGCGATGGATGCGTAGATCGCGTTGAAATTGCAACTGCCTAAAGCGAGACACTGGGCAACTTTGGGTTTTTGGATCTAGATGAGCTTCTTTAGGTTTCTTGGGTATAGTTCCAGTTGATCGTTTAGGTGGTATATCCTCCTGGGTAATGGGTATTAACAAGGTGCCAGCTTCGTGGTTGTCTAAGAAAGAATCCTGGGAAATACTCCTTTGTCTATGTATGTGACGTCGCCTATTTGGGCGATCGTGCAAGTCTTTTAAACGCTTCCAGGCATCCTTGGACAAGGATTTTAGATGGTGTTTCGGTTTCTAAAAATAAACAATAAATTTGTTAATTTGTTATATATTAAAACTAATTTAAAGTCACAGTATATTAAATGAAAATAAGAACCTTTTAGGGATCAAACACTCTTGATTGGCCAAGGAAATTAATTTTTTAAATTCGTCCAATTTTACTTTAGACTCTTAAAATCTCGGCCAAATCTTCAAGTATATGTTTCGTCTTATCACGTATTTTTGAAAGCTAACGAAAATCTGATTAATCAGAAGATAGTAAGAGGTGGAAAATTTTCGAGACTCCACTTAAGACAACAGCAGCTTTTAATCTCAAGCATTGAACCGAGAGAATTGAGAATTTCGCCACAACTGCGGTTAGATAACATCCACGAAAACCGAGTAATTAACAACCCAATCGATCCAGTATCATCGGAGAACTTTGGCTAACTGAGGCATCGATCATCAGTGACTGGGTTCTTTAAATGCCATCCATTGTTCCCCCGCGGAATTCGTGAACATTTTCGGTTATTTATATAATGAATAATAATTTCATAGGCAGTGCTAATTGTTTAAATTCGTTGATAAACATGCGTGCCATTGGTGACCGCAAAGCTGTGTGTAGAATTCCCTGAAGAGGCATAAGCTATCAGTCTCGATTACGCATACGCAGTGTAGGCCAGTGTCTAATGTGACGTGTTTTCCTGGCAGAAGATTGTACATCATCTATCAGTGTCTAGTGAAAGCCACCTGCTAAGTGCTCAATAAACTAACGTTAACGTAAATTTGAGATAAATGGGATTACTGTAGGGGCTATTCAGGGCTTTTTGTCATTCGTAGGCAATAATCACCTATAATAATCGGTTCATGGTAGATAATTTTTATGAGCACTGTCTAGCCTAGCACAAACGACAACAACCTGAATAGGGGAATAACAAAAAAAAGCTACAATAATTAAAATTCAAGGTTTATTAAAAACAAATCTGCTTGAGTTGGTTAGCGAGAAGTTCAAGCAGCAGGCGAAACAGAAAAAGGTATGCATTTCTCAATGGAAATATTATAAGCTGTAATGATTCAAAACAACTGTGCTGGCTCCAGTTTTTGTTTAGCAGTAATTCCCCTCATAGGAATAACATATTATATATGTAGCTGCAGTTATTGCTTGTTACCAACTGACACAATACCCGCTAAGTGACCATAAAATGGCACTCCATAAACCCAAGCAAGCAACTCCATAAACCGGATTTACAAAATAACAAATAACTCCCAAAAATATATACAGACATATTTTGAAAGCTATGTTTCAACACAAACCTATACCCTTGCATTAGTACTTCCCCTGATTTTCTTTCTCTTTTCAGTCGAATGTCAAGTTCAATGTTTGACTGAGGAAAATCAATATAAATTTAAAATATGCCAAGTAACTGGAATCAAGCAGGAGATCAAAAGATCATTGGCTCAGCGAGATCAAATGGCTCAATTGCAATTAGCATTTCAAATTAGAGCGTGAGATTCAGACTTTATAAAAATTTAAAGAACTTGAAGTATAAATTATAAAAAAACTTTATGTTACTCTCCACGTTGAGAGGAAAACCTGACTTGTAAAATGTCAATTCATCATTTATACAATTAACCAAAGCTTGTAACTTATATTTATTGACAAGACCTTTCAGTTGTTAAGTACACAAACCACAAAAAACCTTACAATATTTACGACAAATATAACTGAAGCTCCCCTCAGATTTATAACACTGAGTTTATTTATAAATTTCATGACAAACTCTACACATTTTGGGCTCCAAATTCAGTTAGCAAAGCTCGAAGCTCGAATCGTAATTGTCTCTTTTCTCTCCGTATTTTTCGCTCACTTTTCGAAAGTAATGACTAATACGTAGTATTTATCCATAAAAAAGTGAGCTTATAATATATAGAACAAACACCTCGAATCCGGTTTAATTGTGTTGCCCCTGAGGCATTGCTGTTGCTGGACCTCATTAGTTCTACCAGCGAACCGCTAACAAAGTGCAAAAAAAAGAGGGATTTCACACAATTGGCCCAAACGAAATGGCTTATGCAATGGCCCTGATCGCACATGACTAGGGTGAGATTAGCCACCGAAAAGGGAGCCGGTGGGAAAGGGTAGAGAGGGTCACATATAGTATATAATTATATAGCGGAATGTTTGTGTACAGTAAGCAAGCGGCACACAGGCGACTTCTTATCGAAAGTGTCCACTTTTGCTTATCAGCCTCACGGGCACTTCCATCAGCGCTCATTAATCGATGTTTTAACCTAGAAACAGAGACAGAACCGCACTAGAACACGTTGCCATCTGCCTTGGATGACAAATTTCGAATAGAAAATTGTGGCTGCCACAAAAACTATAAGGGTTTTCTTTACTAATTATATTTTTGTTTCAAGCTGTTAAGCTTAGTCTTGAGACTTTTTAAGCCTTTAATCACATTTCTTTGTTGATATTTATAGCTATACTTTACACTTAAAATTTAATACAAAGATTGGTTTATTTTATTTTTACTGCTGTATATTTAGAGGTAATTTGATAGACTTCAAATTTCGGGTTCTAAGTAAGTAAACCCCTTTTATTTTTTTTTCCATAAATTAAAGTGTCCTTTGTTTAATTTTTAAGACCACTAAGCACATAAGACACATTCTATATTTCGTTAAGAAGTGCATTAAATCATTAAAATAATTTTGAGAGAGATAAAAGCATAATTTAGTCAAATTGTCTTAATGGTTTTAAGTTTTTAAGCCTTTTGAACTTGCAATGGAAAAGTACACGCGTTAAAACTTCCCAAAATGTGTTTTTTTACGCTCTCCTGAGTACATTTAGTCATATTATTTTTTCTCCAGGGGGTGACCCTGTTCTTATCAGAGCCCAGTGACCATGAAACAGTGACGGTGTGCTGTAGCATTCTCGATTTTTTGAGTCCGCCATATGCCGTGCTTTCGATATCAAATCATTTATTGCGTAAGTGGTAAACCCAGGTGTCATAGATAAGGCAGACACACGACTTTGATGGAAAGGAGAAAGAGAGCTGGAGCATGAGGATGGTATTTATGTGGTACATACTTCAATCATGTTGATTGACTCGCTGTGGCTTTAGCTTGACGCACTTGACCCGCTCTGGCGGTGACTTCTTTGCTCTAACTTTGGGGAAAAACTAAAATACAAAGGGAAAATCTGGTCTGAACAGAAATCTTCTTCGCATTTCAGCTGATGCTGTCTCTGCGTGATCTGATAAAAACTGACGTTGAAGTACATAAAGGGGCATTTCTTGGCAAAATATTTATCTGTCTGGTCTGCAAAATTTATGAAGCACGCAAGCTTTTTATAAACTACATACATCAAAGAGTTAAGCAGGGATTCTCTTGCTCTCCACAAAGCTATAATTAAATATTATAAAAAATAAAATCTAAAAGCAAACAGTTTTAGATAGACTACCTGAATATTTGTAGCAATTTAAATATTTGTAGAAAGCGAGTTGTCTTTTAAAAGCGGCTCGTGACTCAGTTTCGATAAAGCGTGCCAAAGTAAGAGGCCACATATCTCAAAGTGGTAGTAGTGATTCACTTTTTATTAAGCCCAAAAATAAAATTGTATCTAGATATATGATAAAATAATACAAATTATATGTAGATATATTATTATATGGGGATATATATTAATAAAGGTGATATATGAATTTTAAAGGGCTGAAGGTAATCCAAATCTTTAGCAGGTAACACATATCCCTAGGGAATTGTAATAAGAGTGTGATGTAATGAGAGTGGTATTTTATATTATTTATAGCTTATTTTATAAGAAGTTTCCGAACCAATTCTGAATCCCCGACATTAATAGGGTCAATGCTTAAACCCAAGCAAACATTTAAACGGAAACCATTTACATTCATTTATAGTATAGGGTGCGTCCCTTATCAATGCATTTAACCCTTCCCGGTGGAATCCAGATTACCAATCGAAACCTGCAAACCTGCAAAACGATTCGCAGAAAGCTATATACCACACATTATGTTTAGCTTCCGTTAGATATGAATTGCATTTATGGCTTGGACTTTGAGTTCCCCTTTGTGTGGCTTCTGGGGAAGTGCTGGTGCGGCAGTTGGCAGATTTTTTATATCTCTCTTTGTTTAGATTTCGATTGTGCGGCATTTATTTATTTTCTGTGGCAGGGCTGCGGAGCAGCAGCAGGAGCAGGGGAGTGGCTGGAGCGAGGGGACAGGCTACATTTTCCATTTTCTTTCACTGTTTGCGCAAACACGCACGAACTTCTGACATCGCAGTGGAAGCAATGAAAATAAAAATCAATTGGAATATAGTTCAATTGATGGAAATATTTAAGAGCGCAATACTACTAGTAAGAGTCGAACGAAAATGGTTTCTATTTGAGTATTGTGTTTGATTTTACATTCAAATGCCTTGTAAATATTTGAAAATACTTTTTGTGATGCTAAAAAATATTCTAGTTATTATTTTAAACATTTTCAAAGGCAAATAGGTAGTTGAAATATTACTATTACTATTGAAATATTACACTAAGAATGTTTAATTTAAAGTGTGTCTTTTAATAAAATAATCCCCAATTCAATATTATTTTAAAGGGTATTTTAGATTTATGAGAATATTATTTTTTAGTGCTGTCAGTAATCCCTTAATACCACCGAGCACAATTTCCGGGTTTTCGCAATTGTAAAATAACATTTATTACACTTATCATGCCAATGCTATACAATTATAACACTTTTAAGGCTCGAACTCGGAAGCAAAGAGCGTTTTCGTTATGATTGACCCACAACAGGTGTGAAATTGGAGAGTTTTCGTGTTCATGGTCCCGATTATTGGCAATCTTTACAACTCACGTATGACTGATAATGTTGCAATAATCAGATTGTGACTAACTTTAAACATTTATTAAGTACTTTCTTCATTTTTTCTGTGCTTATATGTATTTCAAGCTATTCAAAAAGAAATTAATAAAATAGGGAGCTATGAATATTTCTTATCAAAAAATAAAAACAAAAAACGAAGATTCGGTAATTACCTTATGTAATACTTTCTTATTGGGTTTTTTCCTAAGCAAATTTCTTAATAGTTATTGTCAATAAACTGCACTAAGCCTTCACACGGCTAATTGCATAATCTTCAACACTTTTGTTTAGACAAAAATAAAGCAAAACCAATTAAGCGCCATTCCACTATTTGTTTTTGCCAGAGCTTCGGCTTATCAACAGAACCAAATATGTGGAGGGTATTCTCAACGAGCGACGCGACAGGTCGCCAAAACGGAAGAACGACATAGCCGGATACATATGTACAGTATACACCTAATATTATATATACTAGCCATGAAATCACACCATAATATACTATATACTGTGCACATTCCATAAGGTCAACCAATAAAAAGGCTTTACAAAAAATGTATATTAAAAAAGATTAAAATTTTATTAAGGGGTTACCTAATAGATGCCTCTTTAAATATAGTTAACGTAACTATAATTAATATTTTTAATTGCTAAGCTGAACTCGGAGACTACATAAAACGAGCCATGAACAGATAAACAATGCAAGTTTTTTTAAAGCAGAATTACCACAACCTGGCTAAAAATGCATTAATGCAAGTTCTGAAAGCGTTGATATTTTATTTTGTATTTTATTTATAAATCTACATTAAAATCTAACAAAAATGAAATAAAAATTTTGTTGTGCACAATTTTTTACAATTATAATTATGTAGCGCCGTATCTAATTAAAAACAAAATTTAATTTTTGTTTTGATTCTTATTTAACATTTTGGTAAAATTAAGTTTAGATTTTAAAGACGTATACAAAATATAGGAAAATTGGCAATACCGTTATGATTATTTCCAAAGATATGCTCACCAGAAATTAATTAAATTAATTTTGTTGTCATATTATTGATGTTTAAAGGCCTTGAAAGGTTGCTTAGCACATTAAAAATAAATTTTAACATTTATAAAAAACCAACTCAAGTACTCAATGAAAGTTCATTCCTTGGGGCGTGCACTGTACAACCTATGACTGTGAGTCAAGTGCAAATGCACCCAATTAAGAACAAAAGAGTGGGAAGGGAAGATTGGGACACAGGGAGAGAAGAAAGGAAAATAAAAACAATAAAGGCAATGAAAAAGCTGAAATAATATACAATTAATTTGATTGTCCCGAAATTGACGAGAAATCGAAAGGCAAACGGAAGAAAGAAGACGGACACCGTTTGGCACAAAACTGAGAAAATATATACACTAACAAACAAAAGAATTTGAGAATCCTCGTTGGCATTTTACCTTAAGAAAACGAAATTATTTTTTTTTTGGCATTCGGTTCGTTGCCAAACAAGTACAGCTGTTGTTGTTGTTATTATTGTTGCTTGTTATTTCTTGTCACCTTCAACTCTTGATAGCGCCCGCCGTTGTTTATTGGTTGTTGCTTTCGTTACGGTATCACTTGTTGCCAGTAAAAAATATGTGATTAACACTTTCCTGGCGCATGCATCGAGAATTGATTGAACTTCAAGCACTCTTTATTTGCTGGCTATTCTGCCAACACAATTATCACGTATATAAAACTTGTTAAAAGCTTGCAAATTGATGCTAAATAAAAATCTTAATGAACTATTATTATAGGCGAACGTTTCGTTATTTATATTTATTTCAATTTTCGCTTATTTAACCGCACACGCTCGATGTTTTTCTAATACCAAAAGCGTCGCTTGCGACACACACGAAAAACTTTGTCGTCGCTATAGTTGTTATTGTGGTTGCAGTTGTTGTTGCCGTTGCCAGTCGAAGGGGTCGAACGCCAAAAAAAGATGCTCGCGCCAAAAGGAAATAAGTTAAGTTAAGGCCGCGCGGCGATGGGGAAAACAGCGTTCGACTGACCCAGTAAAACTGTGACAAAGCGGTGGAGCTTTCCAATCAGAAAGCTTGCAACAGCTGTTTGTTGTTAATCTATCGGACATCGGTAATTATTATCGTTTAAGCGCAATCGATAATATTATTCATTTTCTTAATTTTTTGTTGTTTCTAATTAATATTGGTTTGTAATGTTTAAATTCTTACGTTGCTTTCTGTTTAATGTAAAGATTTGCCATAAACATTTTGAGTTTTCGAAAACATCTGATTTTTTGCTGGTGGTGATAATCGGAACGATAACGCATCGATAGGAGTAACAACCAAAAGTAGTCAAGTACTTTTATAGCAATCGAATAAGTGCTTACATTTTAGCATTACGTTTTCTGCATATACAAAATTATTTAAGTTTGCATAATAGGCAGAAAACCAGCTAAGACGTAACGGGCAAACTATTCTATACAATCGCTACTTTTTTATCCGGTGTTCGTCTATTTCAAACGGCAACTATCGGAACAGCTGCATGCGATATTTAATCGATATCTGCACGTTCAGCCCTAAGCAGCGATTCGAAAACGTAAACAATCAGGAAGATGGACTCTGCAGAGGAAGGCGCGGGCAGCAGTAAGTTGATAATTATTAATTTTATGTTATTTCATTCAAGCAGAAGTATTTCGCAGGAAATAGTGTTAACAAAAGCATCTACCCGTTCCGAACGCGGTGGTCCAAGGAGATGGAGCAGCTGGTAGTAGATCTCTGGGAGGAACACATAGACGACTACTTTGGGATGCGAAAAAGACGCGTTTTATACCAGCAAATGGCTGATTTCATATCAGCTCAAGGCTTTCCCGTCGTATGGACTGATGTGCGGAACAAGCTTGAGAACCTAACCAAGAAGTACAGGTAAGTGTTCGTGGGCTTTCAAAACAGATATATTTTCATATTATTTCCATGCTATTGCAGAATTGAGAAGGAAAGAGTCAGCAATGGAAGTCCTTCTCGATGGCGGCATTATGAGAAAATGCATTCCTTATTGAGTATCGAAAGTCCTCGACAGATACCAGAGAGTCAAGAGGTCAAAAGGGAAGTCAAAAGGGAGGAAGTCGAGGATCAATATAATGATGATGATTCTGAAATACCTTTGGAGAACGTTGACACCGATGTGGACACCCAGTCCGAGCTGCTCATTATAGCTCGGGAGCAACTCCAAATACAGAGGGAAGAGCAGGTATTCAATAGAGAGCACCGACGAGCCCAGCTAAAGGTCCTAAAGTACATTGCTAGGTCGCAGGACCGGTTACATTCACTGCTAGTTCAGCTCTTGACTGACACAAATGACGACGATGAATAACATCTAAACAATTAGTTAAAACTACCTCCTAATTAACATTAATAAAACTCAATGTTGACAGACTTAGCCAGCTTCTTTTTCTTTTAAAATTTCAGGCGCAATCGGTTTGTTGTTAGTGGGATCAGCTGTGATTAAGAGACGTAGGCAGCCTCGTGGAAGGGGTTCAGGGGGTTAAAATGCCCCTCAATAAGCGGTACACAGTTATTTATTTCAATAATCTGTACGTTACTATTTGTAGCCTTATACACAGATTTCATGAAACAAAATTTAATAGAAATCAAATAAAGAAAGCCATTATTAACCTTTTTTAATCAAATGCAAAATCCCCTTAATCAATTTTAGCATACGCCCATGTGGGCCGTCTGCCGTTGACGGCAAACGGCAGCTCAGAGAAAACCTTAGTTTTTAACATTTAACATCTACTAAAGAATGCCAATTGTTGTTATTATCCCGTATTGCAGCGTTATTTGTATTCAAATACTTCTTTTATGGCTGAATTATTATTATAAACATTAATTAACAAAACAATAATAATTCGCAAAAAAAGAAGAGAAAAAACAGGTTGGCAGCCCTGTTTTGTGGCAGACAAAGTATGGCAGCTCTGCCTACCGGCAAACAAGAGGAAGACCGAAGCCATGACAACAAAACAAGTTGTTTATGTTAGTTCCTTCATTTTTCACCTGTCACTTTGATAATAAGATCTGAACAAGAGATTTTCGGCATGGACAAGCCCCAGTTGATCGAGCATCTCCAGCAGTCGTTCAATTACACCGTCTACGACACGAAATGGGTGCCGCTCTCCGCCAAGTTCGTGGTGTTGGGCTCCAAGGCGAACGGCCACGGCATTATGGACATCTACGAGCTGAACCATGATAAGCTAGAGAAGGTGAAGTCTGTGGAGAAGAAGGTGGCCTTCAAGTGTGGCACCTTCGGAGCAGCGTCGCTGAGGAACCGGCACATGGCCATCGGCGACTTCGAGGGCAGGCTGCAAGTGCTGTAAGAAATTATCAAATATCCTGTCAAATATCTCGATATATACTCCTGCTTTTGGTATTCTTCAGGGATTTGGAGCAGCCGGAGCTGCCGGTCTATAATGTCAAGGCCCACAGTGGCATTATTAACTCCATCGATGCCATAGGAGGCACTCAGATTGATTGTGGCGCTCCAGAGATTGTGACAGGCAGCCGCGATGGCGCCGTGAAGGTCTGGGACATTCGTCAAGGGCAGGCCCCGGTAGTGGATATGTCGCCTCCGCCGCAAATGGGCGATGGCGTCAACCAGAGCAGCGCCCGTCGTGATTGCTGGGCCGTGGCCTTCGGCAACACCTACAACGCCGAGGAGAGGCTCGTGGCCGCTGGCTACGACAATGGCGATCTGAAGATCTTCGATCTAAGGTCGCTCTCCGTACGCTGGGAAACCACCATGAAGAACGGCATTTGTGGCCTGGAATTCGATCGCCGGGACATTCCCATGAACAAGCTGGCAGTGACAACTCTGGAGGGAGGACTTCTGGTCTTCGACATGCGGACCCAGCATCCAACCAAGGGCTTCAGCTATGTGGAGGAACGCAATGCCGGGCGCAGTGTAGGCACAAATGGAGTGATCAGCGGACCAAAGGCCACAGTGTGGTTGGTTCGTCATCTGCCCCAGAATAGGGATCTATTTCTCACTGGCGGAGGAACCGGCTCCATTCGTCTGTGGGACTACGAGTATCCCGCCAGGAGGGTCATCGATGATGCGGATGGCAACCGAATGGGTGTGGCTGGGACGATGCACATGGTCAGTGCAGCCACGCTAAGCTCTCAGCCCGTTCACTGCTTCGACTGGCATCCGGATAAGCTCGGCCTAGCCGTTTGCGGTTCATTCGATCAGAGTGTTCGTGTCCTGATCACCACAAAGCTGAACACATATTAAGGAATCTAACAACAACAAAGACGCTTAATACTTGTGATATCGGTTCATGGGTACACATGCACATAGGTTTATATATTTCTCAATATAATTGCACCCACTACGCGAGTAGTTAGTCAGCTAAGAGAGCAGGGATACGCATAAAACAATGGACAGATCGTTGGTTATTAAATCAAAATAAACTTAAGCACCTTAGCTTTACCCATATGTGTATTTATATGTGTTTTCTTTCTTGATGCTTTGGTTACAATGTCGCTAATTCTCGAGACGCTGCAAGGGCTAAGGCTATCGATACTGAAACCCAGCCATTTATGTATAAAGAATACCCTTTATTACAAGCAACATAAAAAAAAGAATTTAATCAATTAAAAATATACGTCGAGTATAGTTTATAACTACGAACGCGGCGCACTCATTCGTTCTTGGACTATTTTGGTTAGTTCTGCTATCCGTTTTTCCAGCTCTTCTACTTTCTGCGTCTGCTCTGCCGGCACTTCCACGTTGATGACCTTTTTCAGAGCATTTAGACATGATGTGCCTGCCAGTCTCGCGGAATTCAGCTGCGATGTAATCATCACCTCACTCTCATCCTCGTTGTGCTCTTTGATAGCCGCCAAGGAGAGTTCGGATACCTCCAGACAGAGATCAAGAGCCTTTACAGCATGCTCCGACTTGGTTTCCCAACCCAAATGCTTGGGCGTGTAAGCCCGATAGGATTTGACGAGCTTCTCGCCTTTTTTTAGCGGCGTTGCAGCCACCAAGGCGGCGAGTTCCCACACCAGAGGCTCATTTCCGTGCTGAATGCTCTGCAAACCCAGCAGCTTGACAAGCCGCTTGATGAGCGCACTTGAGCCCGCTGGATCTTCCTTGGAAATGCCGTAAACAATTCTGGTAAGCACCTCCTGGTCGAGGTAGTGCTGCTTTAGCTCCGTCAGACGCTGGTACGAACGCATGGCATCCTCCCAGTGGGACGTGTCCACGGCCACCAGCATGTAGTTCTCCCACACCTTCCAGTTGCTGTAGTTGCACTTGAGGGCTTCGCCCAGGACGCGATGTGCTCGGTGTTTGTCTCCCAACTTAATCAGAGCCTTGGCCAGATTGTTCCAGGACTCGAAGCCATTCGGTTCCAGGTGGGTGTAGGCCAGGTACCACTTAACGGCCGCCTCCCAGCGCTCCAGCTGAATGGCGCAGTAGCCGCAACGCAGCAGGATCGCCTCCTGCAGCGTGTTGATCTCCAGCGACACCTCAAAATGATCCATGGCCTGCTCGTATTCCGCTCTCCTGTAGAAGTAATTGCCCCAATAGGCTTTGGCCTTGCCGCTGGTCTTTTTGGAGTGGAGCCAAGCCTGCTCGTAGCACTGCGGATCATCGATGGCGTCGCCTAGAAGGCAGTATAGCAAGGCCGTCGGTTTCTTCTCCAACTCCTGCCGGATGATCTCCGCCGCCTTATGGCGCAGCTCCAGGCTCGTGTAGCACTCGATGACCTGCTGCCAGGCGTGAATCTTCAGGCAGATATCCAGTGCGGTCTTGGTCATTCCCAGGGAGCGCAGCAAGTCCACTAGCTGCAGCTGCACCTGCCACTTGGGCTGGAGATGAGCGGCGAAGCCATAGGAAAGTCGAGAGCGAAGGGATAGTTCCTCTTCGGAGCGGTCCAATAGCTTGACGCACTCCTCGCACTGCTTCCAGCTTCGTTCAACCGTTCTGCGCTGTCCCGATTCCTGCAGACAGTTCAGAAGGAGGGCTGCCTGGCGCACTTGGAGGGGTCCATGCTCCTGGTAAAGAAGCGTTTGGGTGTACGGCTCCAACTGCTCGTCCGCTAACCGATCCTTGGGTTGCGAGCGTTTCAGTTGCTTTCTAGAAGATAAATTGGGTGAAAATGAGTGCAGTTCGTTGATCAAAGACCTTACTCACACCTTGGCCAGCACCAGAGCTTGCAGCACGCTGGGCAGAGTCATCACTTCATTGTCCTTTAGCTCTACAAATCGTATCCGTTCCAATCGCGTATCATCTTCCAGGAGCAGCAGCTTAGGCAGTTGTGTCTTCTCATTCGTCTTGGCAGCAGTAGTCAAGGCTTCCTGTTCCTTAAGCTGCTCCACTTTGAGGCACAGCTGAGGAAGAGCCTTCTGCTGGAACTTGGTTCGCACACCCAGCAGTCCCTCGACTTTAAGCTCCACTTGCATGCGTGTGCAGAGCTGATCCAGCAGCTGGGAGGCCGTGTCGGAGCGGTGGAACTGCAGGTAACCGTTGGCCAGCTCCAGCAGCAACAGGGCTTGCAGCTCCCTGCTTTCAAACTGATCTATTTGGGACTGGAGCAGCATAGCTGCCTTCTTAAATTGCTCGTACAGCTCAGCCGCCAGATCGTCCAGGACATGCTGGTGCAGGCAGATCAGCCGCAAGCGCCACCAGGTCAGCACCTTTGAGTCGGGGTGAGTCTTCTGCAATCCCTCAAGTATTTCTCTGGCTATCAGCAGGAGTTCTGCCGTCTTAACATTCGGATTGAGCTCCTCGCCGCTGGCCTTTAGCTTCTCCGATGCATCCAGCTCTAGATCGAGGCTCAGCTGGCAATCGGCGGCCTTGTCGAAGGGTCCGGTGAAGTTATTCTGAACGAAGGCAAAGATAAGACAAAGAAAGTCCCTTAGGTTTGTTTTGCCATTATCCCGCCAGCGTTGAAGGATATCCCGTAGGTCCTCCACCGTCCACAACTCCTGGCGGGTCAACAGTTGACGCAGTGCTTCATCGGAGGGCAGATCTAAAAGAATTTCTTTTTAGTTATGTTTTATTTAATATTTCAGGTATTTTTTACCCTCTGCAGCCAGTTGATCATTAAAGTTGCATATGTAAAATTCACTGTAAGCCTCGGAAACCATTATCACATGTGTTCTTCTGATGAAATCGCTAAGATTCTAGAATAAACAATCCTCCACGTGTTCCAAGAGCCGCAAAAGCCGGTTTGTTTATGGATTATAATTATCCAGTATCAAACAATATTTATATGAATTCTTGCTTTGGCTAAATTATGTTGATATTATCTCATTTACGATCTACTGAAGCTAGATATAAACAATTCTAATATGTTTAAATGTGGAAATAAAAACAAAACAAGTTTATCGCCTGAAATTCCTACTTTTTAAAGAAAATACCAAAGAGAAGGAAAAACATTTGTGGTATTTTAAGTATTTGACCAAACGGTCGAAAGGTTTCTGCTTGGAAACCGATAACGATAACGAACAACGATGTTTTTCCACATGCAATCGTTAGCCTACTTGGCGGGACTTTTAAACTAATCGCCGATGCAGCTAACCAGAAACGAAATCTTTATTTTTAGCAAATGGGACCCAGCGCAAACAAGCGATACACTTAATTTCGAGTAATTAAACGGATTTACATCATTGACCAAGTCCCGACGGCGCCAGCACGCAAGTTCAGTCATTTAAAAATAGGTGTGCAAATAAATATTTACATAATTTCGCATGCGGCCGACTCGTGAAATGGTCGAATTTCCTTTGAATGAAGGGAAAGTATTACCAGTGATAGAGCGCAGTTTTTTCTTGATAAATTCCCTTTTTTTTTTTTGCAATTACCTGCACTCACAGAATGACTAATACTCAGGCAAAAGATAGCTTCGGAAAGCTTGTGGGGTATTTTATTTTTTACGTCTTAGCCGCCGTCGGCACAGCCGTAGATTCTAAATTTAAATTTCACGGTCAAGGTCGTCGATTGCCGCCGTCGCTATCGGAGAATGCGATGGGGGTTGATGGAGGGGGCGGTGGTGACTCGAAAACAGCGCCACGGAACATAGTACAGTTGGCGTTGGCGGAGAAACAAAAGAAATCGTATCTGCCAGATACGTTGTATATTTTAGCGAAACTTGATAGCACGAGATGCGATAATGGAGGTATCAGAGCCCCGCCCCTCCTCCGTTGCATTGGGAGGGTTTATCTGTGGACGCCACTTATCGTCGAACAGGAATCTGCCCCAGTTCAAGGTTGTCAATGGGGGAAAACAACGATTCAGAGTTTGCAAGATAGATAAGCCTGGCATTTCCCATTGTTAAAATATTTGTTTATAAAATTTGGTGCAAAGGTTGGTCTGAGAGTCTGAAATATTATTATTATGGATTAAAAAAAGAGAAGCAAAATTGTAAATGCCGATGACAATCAGATACAGATTGTTAAAAATTAACTAGTCAATTTTATATTAATTATTTTTATATTAAATATCTATTCTATATTATGATTATTCAAAATAAGTTAATAATCCTTTATTGCAAATGTTTTTTAGGAAATGAAAACCAATTTTCAATATTGTT
>VNJT01015280.1:0-19889 GCA_008042655.1 Drosophila burlai
CCTTTTCTTCATGCTTCCCTTTCCGTTCCATCGCATTTCCTGGATAGCTGTAATGTCAGCCTTCAAATTGCTGAGAGTATCCACTAGTTGTTGAGTGGCACCAGGCCTGTACAATGTGCGTACATTCCAAGTGCATACTCTCAGATCATTATCCTTTTTGAATTTTCCATGGTCGTCAACGTTTTTCGGGTATCTATCCGAGGCTCCTCTTGCATTCTTCACTGATGTGGTGTTTTACTTGGGTGGATATCAAGTCCTACGCCAAAACCTAATTTAAGGATCAGGATCCCGCCGTGCACATTGGTTTATAACTCAGCGGATGCTAAGTTACAATCCAGGGAAAACCGCGTGGAGGTAGTGCGTCGACTTGAAGAAAGCAGGGACAAGGATCACACTGGTGCCCACCAAGTTGAACACAGTCAGTAGCTTTACCTTGTATGCCTTCCCCCAATTTCAAAATAGGATCAAAATATAATAAAAAAAAAAAAAATCCTGGGCCAGCCGAGCGGCGTGATCGGGGGCAAGTCCCTCGACGTGACCGCAGGCGGCTTCATAGGCAACCCCAATCCAGGAAGCCCGGCCCAACAGCAGCAGAGAAAGAAGACGGGGAGGGTAGTAGCCCCCAAGGCCCAAGCAACCAACGCTGACGCGGGAAGAAGCGCTGCCAAGCGTCAACAGAGGTGCAACCGCCGCAGACCAAACGATCCAGGGTGCAGCCGCAGCGGTCCTTCGCCGAGGTGACCAAGGGCAAGATCCTGATTGGAGTGGTGGATGAGGGCTCCAGTGACTGACAGATCCCGATGGACGAGTGGCGCTTGGTCGTTGGCGAGCTGACAACAGGTTCGTGGAGGAGCTGTTGGAGTCGGTAGGTGCACTGCCTCGATGTGAGGATGCCGTATGGCACCAAGGTGGCGTGAAGGTGATCGCGTGCGAGGACACAGACTCCGTCACCTTCTACAAGAGGGCGATCGCTGGATTGGGTGAGGTGTACCCAGGTGCGAAGCTCGT
The DNA here is from genome assembly GCA_008042655.1 of Drosophila burlai. Classification (NCBI taxonomy): domain Eukaryota; kingdom Metazoa; phylum Arthropoda; class Insecta; order Diptera; family Drosophilidae; genus Drosophila; species Drosophila burlai. The sequence goes on from VNJT01015280.1 coordinate 1,009, forward strand.
CGCAGTGGACTGGGACAAGATCCCCAGCAAGCCGAGACCCTGGCGTGGCTGTCCCACAAGCCGGCGGAGCCAGAGAAGATACTCAAGCTCCTGCAGTTGAGCAACCTCCACCTCGCCTCCTCTCATTGGCGATTCGCCAAGGTTAAGGAGGCCGTTGGTCCGAGGCGCCAGATTGTCCTGACTCTAAATCAGGGGACAGTCGAGGTGCTGAGGAAAAACAGGAGGATTCTCCGGTACGGCTTTGACAGCGTGGCCGTACGCGTCTACAAGGCCGACGCCAAGCCGGGGCAAAAAGAGGAAGACACCGACCTAGAGGGACTTAAGGTCGAGGAGACGCCAGGGTTGTCCGACGATGAGGACATTCTGGAGGGCTACGTCTCCGGGGAGAGCGAACTAGCGAGGGCCCTTCGCGACGTTGGAATGACCGAGGAGGAGGACGGATTGGACGAATCGTTCTCGGATGCCGATATTACTGTGGTGGAGGCTAAGGTGCAGAATGTCTCTGACGTTCCTGCAGTAAAGCAGCTTCCGTTGCCCAACTCATCCACCTGGCAGAAGGTGGTATCGACGCTACCCTCATCCTCGCATGAGGGCAGCCGGCTATAGGCTGTACACAGCCCCTACAACAGGTAAATCGCGAGTCTGCATACTCTCAAAGAACTCTTTTTATGCTACCCAATTTCAGCGATGAAGACCTAGTAACAGCATGTCCAGAGGGACCACATGGATCCCTCTGGATATGCTGCGGATATGCTCGGCACGACCAAGACCGCATCCCCCCAACCCTGAAGCAAGTCACCGAGGACAGCAAAAGGCTGGGCCTGGACTCCATCATCGGGTGCGAATCAAATGCCCATCACCATCAGTGGGGCAGCACTGATACCAACGTTAGGGGTGAGTCTCTTTTTGATTTGATCCTCTCATCTAACTTATTGGTGGGAAATTCGGGGAACGAACCCACCTTTATTACTAAAAACCGAAGGGAGGTTCTAGACATCACCCTTCTCTCTAAATCTTTCTGGACGTTGATGCACTACGATCAGTACATTCAAGTGGCCCATCTGTCACCAAGCACGTGCCTGTTCGTGTTAGGTGTTAGTAGGCGCGACAAATGAAAGTATAGAAAAGGAATACGAGGAAGTGACTAATGGCGTGCTGCCAGACTGTTTGCCTGCATGCGTACTAAGTGGGTTAATATTAAGGTTTTTATGTTATCATGTACAAATCGTTATAATTTGCACATAAGACTCTAAAGGGTTCATGCAATTCAAAAGACGTTCTACATTGGCTCAAAACTAAAGGAATATAGGATCTAGTATTTCTACTCGGTACGTGAAAGTTAAGCTGACCCAGCAAGTCACGTCACCGTGGATAAGGTTAAAAATGAACGTAATGCCAAGCATGGTTCTACGGTTAGCTAATGAAGGTAAGTTAATTAGGAGAAGTCTACTAGAGTACGAGGGTAACCTCTGGTTTGGATCCCAGTTCAAACCGCGTAAAGCGAAAAGCAGAAAGTTCTTCTGAACTGACTCAATGCGTGTACTGTGAACCCCATACTGAGGGCTCCAGACGCAAGATCCATATTCTAGGATAGGACGAACTAACGAAATATATAAGGATTTTGTAACATAGGGGTCATTGAATTCTTTCGACCACCGTTTAATGAAACCAAGCACACCTCTGGCTTTATTCACCATGCACGAAATATGATAAAGTCAAGCTTAGGGTCCAGTCGGACACCCAAATCATCGACTATATTAATTCTTTCCAAAGAGCAGCAGTTAAGCGTGTAAGTCGCGAGCTCGGGAGCGACACGAGAGAAAATCATTAGCTTGCATTTAGAGCCGTTTAGGTTTAATAAGTTTATACGGCACCATGTTTGGAAGTTATTGAGATCTGTTTGTAAATCAGACTGGCAGGAAGCGTTCTTATATTGCACGCAAAGTTTGACGTCGTCCGCGTACATAAGTAAGTTAGTCAGAACTTTGGGCAGGGGATTGGTAAATAATGTAAACAACAGTAGGTCCCCTGTTGATGGCTCCCTTGCGGGACGCCCGAAGTAACCCTGAGATCATTAGATAAAGAATTTTTAATGAATAATGGATTTTTGATAGTTATAGTTATAGTTGCTGTCATCCGATTTGCTACCTTTTTTGTGTAACAAATGATTCCTTGCAAATAAGGGGAATGTGGGAGGTTTCTAAGGACAAGGCAAACAATTTCAGAAGGGGATTGCACAGGGCGTCGGCACAATACCTGAGCACACAGCCGTCGCGTCCTGGCGAATAAACGGGCTTAACGCGGTGAAGAAAGAAAGAATAGAGCTTTCGTCTAAAGTCGGACTGAAAATAAAGTTCGATTTGGGCATGATTTAAGAATAAGTCTGATTAGAGTCAGTGGAAGTTGATTAAGTGGTTTGAAAAATTCCGCAAACAGATCGGCAATAGCCCGATCTTCTTTTACGGTTGTAGTTTTAAACGAAAGCGAGGAAGGATGCCTAATTGGCTTACGTTTAGTGTTAACAAAATTATAAAACTGTTTTGGGTCCTGAGAGATCTAGACCCTACAACGAGTGAAATAATTCACAGCGCGTTTAACACGGTAAATCTTGACCGAACAGATACATAAAGGGATAGGGCAGAGTTGGAACCGGTATTTTTATATTTAGTATACAGCCTAGATTTTTTGTTTTTAAGATGACTCAACTCTTTAGTAAACCAAGGAGGTTGATTCGATGTTGATGGATAGTATAACGGAACACATTCAGTAAGAAAGGAATTTATGGCACTGTAAAAAATATCCACGGCTACTGACATGTCAGGGCACATGTATAAATCGGACCAATAAAAATCTGATATAAAGTTATTCAGCCGTTCGAAGTCCGTTTTACGAAAACAAAGGACTTTCTTGGCTGGACAGTCAGATATATTCTGTAAGTCAGTCCCAATGTCGAGAGTCACGTCGAAAGTAGGATGATAGGGATCTGCGGGAAGCGCCAACGGCGCCACCCTGGCTAAACTGACTCTTGCCGGATCTGAGACAAAACAGAGATCAAGCAAGCGCTCTAGGGAATTTCGTACATGGTTGACTTGAGACAGCGAAATGTCGAGCAAGCCAGCAATAAAATCATGCTATGTGGAGGTGAAAATTATATTAGAGGAATTATTTGAGGACCAAATAGGGATATTAAAATCACCAAGAACTTCTAAATGATCTAAATGAAAACCGTTTGGATAGCGGAAAGATGGTTCCAATAAATAGGAAGTTCGGGCAAAGGAGGAATGTATGAACAATATGAATGTATGAATACAATTTGGGAAGCTTACTACGTAAGCCTCTTGCATTCTGATAGGAGATAGAGAGGGAATTGATTAGTTTTTTGGAGCGTGAATGGAGGAGGAATGTATGAACAATATGAATGTATGAATACCATTTGGGAAGCTTACTACGTAAGCCTCTTGCATTTTGATAGGAGATAGAGAGGGAATTGATTAGTTTTTTGGAGCGTGAATGGAAGTCGTCGTGGGCGCAGTGGTCTGATCGGGCCTGGGAAGAGTAATTCCTACGGGCCGCCTTTTCTTTTTCTTAGCTTCCTACTCCTTGACTACCACATACTCTGGCCAGAAGTTGCTAGAGCATATCCGGTCAAAGAGTTCATTAGGGACATTTATTTTAAAAGATGAAATATCCCTAGCGTAAGAAAATTGGAATGTTTCCACCTTCATTTTAATTTTGTCGGCTCTTGTTTTGCCTTGGATAAAGGCAATAACATCTTCCGACGTCTGAGCAGGGGAGAGCCGCGAAACAAATATCTATTTCGTAGGTGGTACTGCAATAAGGGCTTTCGGCGATGCAGACGCATATCTGCATTGCCAATATCGGCCGGTAGTCCGGGCATGACCCCCTGGGCAGGTGAATTTATGGGGCTCTGAGGGGTCAATATTTAAGACCCCCGGGGACAAAACGGATATCACGGGGGGACAAAACGGTCACTCCCTCAACACAATCGGATACCGAATCTTTTTTCTTTGTATTCATACATACTCGATCTCAGAACTCTTTGACTTGATTCTGAGGTCGAGGGCAATGTCGAGAGAGGCTGCTGTTGGGAGTCCGCCGCTGGTTGTTGAATCCTTAAAGGACTCTCTGAAGTCGTGGATAGTGCTGGAGAAGTACTCATTCTCTGACCATAGGTACATCCAATTCACGCTGGGCTTCGATAGGTTCAATCCAGTCACTTTACGGAACCCCGGAGGACTGACTGGGAGCAATATAGATCCTAGCTGAGTAAGATCCTTATGCCCCCTTCAGACCCAACCCACTCGTACTACTGTCCAAAGGGGCTGGAGCGTCTCGTTAAGACTTTTACGGATGCTTGTAGCACGGCTCTGGATAGGTCCTGCCCCTGTAGTAAGAATGGGGGAAAGACTGGGAAGAAGCCACCATGGTGGTGTAGAGAATTAGGCTGCCTCAAGAAGACCTGTTCTTATCAAGATACCTTCTTAGTGATAGGAACATTAAATGGGCAATTAACAGCTTCAGCCCATACAAATCCTCAGGAGTGGACGGCATCATACCTGCACAGCTTAGATACGCAGCTGAGCTATCCACATCCTGGCTTCGACTGATCTTTTCGATCATTCTCGACACATGGGTCATTCCAAATGGATGGCTCCGCTCAAAAGTTGTGTTCATCCCCAAGGCAGGCAAGCCATCGCATTGCACGTCTAAGGACTACAGGCCGGTAAGCCTCTCCTCGTTTCTACTCAAGACGCTGTAGAAACTCATAAGTCCGCATCTCAGAACTAACATTCCGCAATCATCCTTATCAGGATCCCAACACGCGTATAGGAAGGACACATCGACACATCGACACTCCATTCGCTTGCCACTATCATAGAAAAATCGCTCCACGAAAAGGAGTTCACACTCGTCGCCTTCTTGGATATAGAGGGCGCTTTCAACAACATCCTTCCAGGTTCAATCACATTAGCACTGACTAAGCTGGGGATTGATCAACACTCGGTGGGTCTCATTGACCGGATCTTGCGCAGCATAACGGTGGAGGCAACACTGGGGGGTCAACCATCTCCAGATAAATCAACAGAAGCACACCCAAGGCGGAGTCCTTTCCCCTCTCCTATGGAATGTGGCGGTCAACGAACTGCTCAGGGCATAGAGGAGGGCAGCTGTCGTATTGTGGCCTACGCGGACGATGTTACCTTGGCGCTTACGGGAAAATTCCCATAAAAACCTCAGTTACAGGATGAGCGAAAGCCTTCGGTTTCGGGCGGATTCGACTGCCAGGTGCGGACTGGGAGTAAACCCAGCGAAGACCGAACTGGTCCTTTTTACGAGGAAATACAAAATCCCCAAAATGGTACCCCTTAAATATCTAGGTCTTATCCTGAACAGGAAACTCGATTGGTCCCTTAACACGGACGAAAGGGCCAAAAAGGCTACAATCGCGCACTATACCTGCCGCAAGGCTATCGGGCTAAGATGGCGAATGGCCCCAAAAATTGCCCGTTGGCTGTACACGGCTATCATCCAACGCATGTGTGAGATCTGTATGACAGGCGGTCTGCGCACGACTCCGGGAGACGCCTTGGACGTTCTCCTGGACATCCTCCCAATTGAAATAATGGGAGAGATGACCGCGTCACTCTCGGCACTAAGGATGAAAGGCGCGGGCTTGTGGAGTAGATCGAGTTTCGGGCAGACGAACCTCGACTGTGCTCCATACCTTATTGAGGGGAACATTGACTACTGTGTCCCTGCGGAACACCCTATCACACCCTTCCAGGTTTCCATTCCCGACAAAACGGAATGGAACCTAGGACAACCAGGACCACTAGGGTCCCATCATATTTACACGGATGGCTCAAAACTGGACGGCCGGGTGGGAGGAGGTATATACTCTGAGCAGAGATTAAACGTCTCTTTTAGGCTACCCGACCACTGTAGCGTGTTTCAGGCGGAAGTTTACGCCATCAAAGAATCCCTTGATCATCTCCCCCCAACCAGGGTCAGAGCTACCATTTGTATATTCTCGGATAGCCTGAAGGCACTTGAAGCTATCTCTTTAAACTTAAGGATCATCAACGCCTGCCGAGATCTCTTTACAAGATGGCGGAGCAGTACGACCTCCACCTCATCTGGGGCCCAGGACATAGGGACATCGAGGGCAACTGCGCTGCCGATGAGCTGGCCCGGCAGGGTACAACCTCCCCTCTTTAGCCGGAGAGGGAGTTAGTTGACATGCCTATGGCCACTCGCAGACTACTTTGTAGGAAGCACTTCCACATCCTCGCAGACAATAAATGGGAAAACCTAATCTCCTGCCGCCGCGCTAGAATAATATGACCACGCCGATCAGCTAAGCGCTCCAAGGAGCTATTGTCATTAAGCAGGGAAAGCTGCGCCCTTGCCGTTAGGGAGTAGACCGTTCTCCACCTCCTGTGTCCCGACGAAGCAGACGAAGACTGCAGTACCTGGGCTACTTCACCTTTACGAATCTCGCCGAGTTAAACGAGACATCCCAAAACAGATAACCCGTTTCATCCGAGGATCGGCTTGGTCCTCTCTTAAGAACCTGCAGCAGACAGAGGATCTAAGCCTATGCGACATTACAAGGAGCCTCCTTTGGCTCAAGTGGACGGCCCGGCTCTTCGAATATCGAAAAATATTTTTAAGCACATATAGTACAAAAAGTATAAAAGCAATTTATGGACAAACAATTTTTGGAACATGACGAGCATATTTTAAAAATAATTTAGTTTGAAATAATAAAAACAAACAATTCTCATTTAATGTATGTTGAAGAAAATATTATGGGTTATTTAAACAAATAAGCATCATTATATTATTTAGGAATTTTTGAATTTAGAAGTTTTTGCAGATTGGCTGCAGGTTATTCTCTAATATTTATAATATTTACAGTAGTAAATAGATAACTTTTTCTAAAATATACTCACACATCGTTCAGACTATCCAAGAAAGGGCAGCCGATCTGCACGGCCACAGCCGAATACCGAGTGTAGAGTTTATGACTGAGTTGAAAGTTTTGCGCACCATACTGTTGGATATTAAAGTAAAGCGTCTCTCGGCCTCCTAGAACAGCCTTATCCTCACCGCCTTTAGCTATTAACTGAATACCCGCCTCTACAGAGTCAATGAGGAAGGCCTGTCGACCATCAGGCTGCTGCTGCCTCATTAGGGCATACAGATGCCGAAATAGCTCAGTTCCGTTTTCCAGCATCTCCAGGGAGCTGCTCTCTTTTTCCACGTACAAACTGTATCCGTCACGGATCATTGCCGCCTGCAGACGTTGAAGCGTATCGATTGGAGTTTCTCGGGCTGGCCTAGCAAACTGACTTGTAAGTTGGGCAGAGTAGACGTCGGCTAGGACATAGGTTGCAGCTATCCAGTAAACGATTGTCAAAAACTTTGCTCGATAACCATCATAAAGTTCTTGACATGCTGAGAATAGACGATTGTATAGCTCGAGAAGGCTGTTATCATTAAGCAATTTTTCAGTGTCAGTGTTTACCGATAAGAATAAGAATCAATTCATTTTGGTCAAAATCAAATAAAGACCTAACAAAAGATATAAAAGAAATTTATACATATGATGGAATTATTTTCATTTCGATCAAATACGAAACATATAAAGTAGAAACAAACGGACAAACGGCCGGACAGACTGACAGATTGAGAGACGTACACGGCTTTATCGACTCGTTTGTTGATTAAGATCAAGAATATCAAACTATATATGGTCGGAAATAACTCCCTTTTTTGTGTTGTTGGAGACTAAAATTATAATACCTTGCAATGTTATAAAACAATTATTCGTACCGTGACAGCCCTTATATTACACAGGTCATCATGGTTTAGTTGTAGATTAGACGAGAGTCCGAGTTTTTTCGTGCTTTTAACCCTCTACCGCATACAGAGCCATATATGGTTTCTCACTTTCAATAATTTTTTTTTTGTGATAAAACGGTACATACGCTCATTCATTGTTAACAGTTATTCTTCTTTGCACTTTTTTCTATTGGAATTCGATGTGCAGAACTTTTTCATGTTGTCTTCTCTCGCGTTTTAATCAGTTTTGTGCAAGCACCTCAAGCAGACGAACGAAATTGAACATTGCTGTATTTGAAAATGAATTTACTATATTAAAAAAAACACCATTAGCGCTTGAAACTATTTTTTTTCGAAAAGAATATAAAGTTGTCTATAATAATTAATATAATTTGACTATTCGGTAAGCAAATATAAGTACTATTTTTTGCAATAAACTGCTGACGCCATATATGGCTTCATTTTTTTTTCCCCCAAACAATGGCCAAAAAAAAAAAAAAAAATCCAAATATATGTTATTTTCACCTAAATAAAACAATATTTACAAAAAAAAAAAAATGTTCCTTCAATATTTCTATGCTCATGCAGTAGAGGGTTAAGGTTATGTAGTCTCCGTCTTTCGTCGGTCTCTGCAGTTACATCATTTAGTACAACTTTTATACTTTAATTTACGACTTCAGGGGACCAATTATTTTTACATCTTGGACGTCGGTGCAGCACTGTCAGTATATTCAATTGGCCCTTTTGACACCAAGTACTTTGCTTTTTTCGCAAAATGATGACTGTTTTAAGATGCGAAGGCAAGGCAATATCTCCTTCGACCAGCCATAACTTTGCGTAGAAAATCGTAAATTTTTTTTTTTTTCGCGCGAGTCCCACGTCCACCTTCCGCCCAACCGACCGAGGGGCGCAGCCGTATGACCTACGCCTCGATCGCGTTCTAGATAGACGCGTGAGAAGGAAAATATAGGAAAGAACGAGGAAAGTTAGGTTTAGGTTCATGCAACATTACGAGCTAATTCTACTAGCAATACAGTTTTAAGGCGAGGGAGGCTCTCAGGTCCCTCTATAAATTTAAAAAGTCCGTTGTAATCGGCACATAAGACCCTAAAAGGTTCATGTGCCTCAAACTCCCTCCTACAGTGATTTATTGCTAAGGGGATAAAGGTTCTAGATGTTAGTCGAGGTACGTGAAAGTTAAGCTGTCCTAGCAGGTAGGGGCTCTCTACGTCACCATGAATTAACTTGTGTAGAAAGACGACACCAAGCATAGATAGGGAAGGTAGGTTAATTAATAGAAGTCTACTTGAGGTCCTATGTTAAAGAGTTGTACTAAATTATAAATCTAGAGAGACAGACAAGAAAAATTTTGTCCTCTACATAATTTTAAAAGTACAAAATCACTACATTTTTCGGAACATAACCTCAAATATTTGAAAACGCTGACGTGATTGGAAAATTCGGCGCAGGATTCGGATTCTACCAAGCAAAATACATCGGAAATGACTCCACCATTTCAACAACTCACAAGACGCCGATATCTGTTGACCTGTGTTATTAATAAATCAAGGCCATGATTTGGTTTTAAGTAAAAGTAGTGTGGCTTAAAGAAAACAAGTGCATATCTAAGAACACATTATTAAATTGTTTTGATTAGGTAGTGAAGGTACTTACACTGCTTTAAAAACAGGCGTAAAGTGAACCAAATACACTTTTCAAAGAGTTGATTCGGCATTTGTTGAGCATACCGAACATTCCTCTGCTTAACCTTTGCAAGGCCTGGGGTTATTTCTTTTATGTAGGTCTTGTAGATGCACTTAAACCCCAGCTGTTCCTCATCTAAGTTTGCATGATGTCGGCGCCATATATATGGCATAGTGATAATAACATAAAATATGGGCCCGGAGAAAACGATTGTAAGGATGAGATATGGCCAAATGTCCTGCTTGAAGGGGCGCATGATGGCCAGGGCTTCATTAAGACGCCGAGGTGCATGGGTCGCAAAGGCTCCCGAATCAGCCAGAGTGAAGAACGAGAATTCAATTGCCTTACGACGCTCCCAGCTGAGACCAACGTCTCCCAAAAAAAAATCCGCTTGCTGCTTACAAAATTATGATAGAACGACATGGTAGCAGGGCTCCAGTCTGACGCTACTCACCCCGCTCTGAAGCAAACCAATGCCTCCGGTGAAGCTTTCATTCAACTCTTTGGCATCATCGAATTTCAATGAGCCTTGCGTACGTCCGGGCGCTTCAACGTACTTGAACCGGAAGTTCATATGCTGGGCTAATAGCATTAGCAGACGGTGGTCTCTACCGCCCGTAACTCTCATCTGACTAAAATCCGTGTTGTCAGGACTTAAAAGCTCTTCGTCCGTATCGCTTGAATTATTACCGTAGGTGACCCAGAACCATGGCGGGGACTGCAAGCAAATACATTCAACATCTTATGTCGAAACATAATATACGCTACGTTACATGAAATACTGGAACAGTGAAAACACGACCCTCAAAGTTTGCGTATACGGATGAAGCGGCCGGAAGCAGAGGAATTCGCTGCAGTCCTAAATTTTCGCCATCATACCAATTTACTAAACGCAACTGACTATGACTGCCAGGACGCGCCTGATTGTAATAGATGCGGAAGGCTTTGTGGCGGGGTCGTGTGACCACCACTACGCGCATCGGCTCCTCGAAGTGTAATGTGTGAGGGTTTGGCGGCCAACGGGCTCCCCAGTAGAATATGTAAAGACTGAGACGGTGGGCCAGACGCCGATGATGGAGGCGTTTTAGTATCTCCTTTGGCTTATCTAGAATTAGGTTGACGCATTCGATGGCGCCATGGAGATTTGTCTCAACATGATGAAAGAAGAGTTCCGTGTCATTGAAGATTACCGACTTGTAGTAGAGACGATGTAGTCGCTGTAGAAAGTCGTTCACCTGAATGCCACTGGAATCTTCTTGGCAGCTCTGTTTACTTAAAGTCAATCCCGGAAGAGCCAAGATGGCCAGTGGGAGTGGTCGCAGGCCACTAATGATTTGTGAGAGCGCTGCAGACCTCTAAATAAGATGAGTTTAAGTTTGCCAAGGTAATACTGGCGTACGAACCAATTTCTGTATCAGGTTCGTTGCAGGCTTGATATGACAGCTTGGTGCCCACTGGACGACACACCATATATAGCAGCAGACCCAATACAGCCTGGAACTTCACCATCTCGCATTTGCAAGAGTAGTGGTCAAGGGTTGAAGCTTCCACTTTATATAACATTTTTCAATGGGCTCTGATGTGCAATTATACCTTCAAAGTCTAAATATCACATTTCAGAATTCGAATGATTGATTGAACAGGTTGAAAAGTGAACAAAACTATCGATTTAAATATTCATTAATTGCACTGACATTCACAAGAACTGACAAACGCAGACAATAAAAACAGTTAAACAAGAAAATATGCTGACAACTGGAAAACGAATTTTGTATACCCTTGCCGTTTGACCCAGATATTATTATATATTACCAAAGGTACTTATATTCATATACTTTTGAAAATATATAATTAGCAGGCCTGTTGAAATTTATACTTTCCAAAAATCTGATATAATGTTCTTTTCCATACAACCTTATGAAATTTTGCAAATATGCGACCATTCAACAGTAATTATGCAGTACCATTCATCAGCAATTAATCAACACATATGTCGGTGTTGTTGTTGAAACGGTTATAACAGCCCATACAAATTACTGATCAATTTAATGTGGCCTTTGTTCAGGATGTCATTAGTGAAAAATTCATCAACATTTAATCATCTTTTCATCAATATTTATACCAAAAATGTATTAATTTATACCAACAATTAATCAACTTCTAATCAACGATTCATCAAAAATTCATCAGCGATTCTCCAAAATTATTTTAAATGTAACCATTTATTTACTTTTCTTATCTTATAAATGTAATATTTGTGGGAGATTAAAATATTTATTTTAAATACTGAAATAATAGGTAGAGTGAGGTAAAAGTTACAGTTCTGGAATTTATGATAGTCGTACGTGTAATTGTGCGCACTGCGGGGAAGTGAAAGGAAAAGCCGAATGTCTGTCAAGTAGACATACGAACAGGAAGTCAGAGACGAACGGCAGCGCAGTGAAAACGTGAATATTCGCCATCTACAATCGATGTAATTATTCAAAGCAAGAAATTAAAAAAATTTAAAAACAAACAATTTCTTTAAAAAACGACGTTAACCCGACATATGAATAATTTAAAATTACAAAATTAATATTTAATTAAACACTTTTTAAATAAAAATAATATATACAAATTATAGTTAAATATTGTAACGAATTAGCCGAGCGGAACCTTTTGTTTTTGTTTTAGGTGCTTAAGCCAAAGAAATTTCCAACCACTTTTGTTACTTGAAGCCAAGACAACTTTTTATTACTTCAAGCCGAAACAACTTTTTAGAACTGCTCGTAGACGAACCCGGAAAGCAACTGAACTAATATCAATCGAGCGATTGGGTCTTGACATTTTTAGCCAATGCCTACTTCACATTCGTTACACTGCCCCCCTTTCTCAGTCTCGAGCCTCCTGGCCGAGTATTTAGGGATTTGGATCCCGATATGGAGGTGTCTGGTTTGGGAGAGCTCCGGATTGCGGCCACCTATATGTCCGGAAATTGCTTGGTACTCTCTTTAGGCGGCGGCGGCGAAAACAAGGGGGCCAGGACGGCTTCAACTCGATGCGGAGGAAGGCTCTGTCGGGTGCCTGGTTGTTCATTGAGCGGCGGCGGATGCGCGTAAAGGTGTGGCAAAGCGTCCGGCATAACGGCAATCTCGTGGTATTGTGAGTACTCCGCTCTCTCATTGGGCGGCGGCGGAGCAAGCACGGGAGCCAGGACAGGTTCTATTCCATGAGGGGGAAGGCTCCGTCGGGCGCCTGGTTGTATATTGAGCGGCGGCGGCTGCGCGTAAAGATGTGGCAGAGCGTCCGGCATGACGGCAATCTTGTGATACTGTGAGAAGTCGGCTCTTTCGCTGGGCGGCGGCGGCACAAGCACGGGGGCCAGGACGGGTTCGACTCCATGAGGAGGAAGGCTCCGTCGGGCGCCAGGTTGCTGCGCGTAAAGACGCTGCGAGATGTCACAGTGGTTTGATTCCGTTGCTAGAGGCAATCGGCGACCGTTGCGCCGTCGTCGGGGAAGGGAATGGGTGAGCAGACGCTCAATGGAGCTTTCTTCGTTGGCTGTCAACCCCCGCCCCGAGAGGCTGACGGCACTTAGTTTTCCGAGACCTGACCAGCCCGGTCGCGCCTACGTGAGCGCCGAGTTCCCCTCCTCGGTGAGTCTACAGAATCGCATTCGGGAACGGCTGCAACCGTCATCACGGCCACACCTGGACGTCGTCGGCATGCCATATCGATGGCCTCCGTCAACGATCGCGGATTGCTGCTGATGATGGAGACTTGGTATCCGGTCTCTCGGATCCCATAAGCGAAACGCTGCTTTACGATGCTGTTATACGTTGCGGGTGGCAACTCACCGAATACTCCTCTGCCCAGGCGTTCTAGCTCCATGGCGAAATCCTCGAAGGACTCTCGGGGCCCTTGGATTCGGTTATGGAAAGCGTGATAACCGGTATGCTTATTAATGGTGAAGTAGTCGCGCATAGCTGCGGTAGTGTCCTCATACGAGCGAAGTGTGGCTTCCGGGAGAGTGGCGTGGAAACGCTGAGCACGGCCACTCAGGCTGGAGTACAATTTCCTGCACTTCTTCCTGTCTGACCAGCGGTATTCCTCAGCCATGTCATCTAGAAGGCGCTGAAATTCTGGCCAGGGACGGGTGCCATCAAAGGTGGGCGGCAGCTCAGAATCTGACGATATTTCCCAACGGGATATTAAGTCGCCGGCCAGCTGCGGCGCAGAAGTTTGTTCACTGAGCCCGGCACCCATTTCCCGGGCACCCAACGAACGTCTCTGCTCCGGGCCCGTACCTGAGGCTTCAGAAAGCCGGGGTGAGCTGGCGACCATTCCCTGGGAACCCAACGAACGTCTCTGTTCCGGGTCCGTACCTGACGTTTCAGAAAACCGGGGTGGGCTGGTGGGATGCCGTTCGCTCCCTGCTCCGTCGCGGATTCGCGCCGACTCTTCCCCGCTGATGGCTGATCGGTCACCCAGCATCGCCTTCTCCATGGTGGCCCACAACTGTTCGAACTTCTGTTCCATCCTTTGAGTAATTGTCTCATCCAACAGCTCCACCTGCTGTTGGAACAACTTGACTGAGCGGTTTAAGTCAAGTAGCGCGGTGCCTTCCATCTGCGCAGGCAGACTCCCTGGCCCCACAGGCGAGGCTTGGCGGTTGCGGCGAACGGACTTCTTTGGCATTTTATTCTTATTAAGGTCAGGGTTTTTGCGAACCCTAGGGACCCCACACCTGGCACCAATGTAACGAATTAGCCGAGCGGAACCTTTTGTTTTTGTTTTAGGTGCTAAAGCCAAAGAAATTTCCAACCACTTTTATTACTTAAAGCCAAGACAACTTTTTATTACTTCAAGCCGAAACAACTTTTTAGAACTGCTCGTAGACGAAGCCGGAAAGCAACTGAACTAATCTCAATCGAGCGATTGGGTCTTGACATTTTTAACCAACGCCTACTTAACATTCGTTACAATATTTTATAATTTCATATTTTTACAATTTTATATATATTTCGGGTTTTCTGCTTTCGGGTTGTTTCTCTCAATGTTACAAAGGGTATATCTAGAGTCGGTCTGACCGCACTCTCTAGTGACCACCGCATCGAGGGCTCGCAAAGATTTTAAGAACACACACACTTTCTAGCCACCTCGTTGCGGTTCACTGTCTGCCACTCACCCGTCTCGCTCCGGCACACACACGTGAGAGGGCTCCGTCCCGCCGCTGGTCCTGGGCCAGACATCGCCAACTCTCCTATCTCCTTGCTGCTCCAAACTCCGTCTCCCACTGGTCTCCACTTACGGTGGCATTCGCCGGCCCGTATCTCCTTGTTTTAAAGTTTGCCAAAATCCACCGTTTTGCAGGTTTTTTACCCACACACGCGTTTTTACGTCCGTCTCAATTCACTGCTTATCTCGAACACAACTCCGTTTCGCTTCGCGGAATTTCTTGCGGAGTTCTTTTTTGACTTCTTCCAGGAGTTTACTGTACGATCGGTCGCTCCCTCTCTCTCGCTCACATGAGCGCTTGCCTATTTTCGGGTGGCGTGATCATGGTGAGTTTTGCTGTGTGTGCTGGTATGTGTGTGTCGGTGTGTGCTAGCCTTCCAGGCTAACGGCGCGAGCTCGGGTTAGGGATGATAGTTTTAACTATCGTATGTGACTGTCGTAGCCTAAA
Source organism: Drosophila burlai (assembly GCA_008042655.1). Taxonomy (NCBI): domain Eukaryota; kingdom Metazoa; phylum Arthropoda; class Insecta; order Diptera; family Drosophilidae; genus Drosophila; species Drosophila burlai. Next base: position 16,247 of record VNJT01015280.1, read on the forward strand.
TCTAATTATTGGAAATATAAATCTAACTTATTATTACTGCTTACATATAGTGATTATTATTTATGTACCTATAGTTATGATTATTTATTATTATATATAGTTATTATTATTTATTATTATTTATTATTATTTATTTATGTATATATAATTATTATTATTGATTTATGTACTGTTTAGGTTATTATTTATTTATTTACATATTTAGTAATTAGTGTTTATTTTATATTATTAATTTGGGAGGGCCAAACGGCTTCTCACATCCCCCTCGTTCTTCGGGGAGGCAAAGAGATCCTGATCTCGTTTGGTCTCTAGGTCGGCCTCGGCTCCGGTGTGGCCGGCTTTGAAGCTGGCGTCGGTTCCGATCGGTCCTTCCACTCCTCGGTCCTCCCACTCCTGCTCCTTCGGGGAGCCAAGGCGGGCAGAGTGTCGTCCTCGGCCTCATAGCGAGGGCCAGGTGCTTCTCCGACGCTGCCGCCCGTGGCAGTCGGCGGAGCTTCGACGGGATTTTCGTCGTCGAAGGTGACGATCAGTTCTGGCGGGGTGATGGGACCGGTTCGTCGCCCATCTTCTTCCGCCTCCATCCTAGTGGCTGTATATTGCATTCACTGGGGTAAGTCGCCCAATGTCATATCTGTGAACAAACAAAGTTTTATTAGACTTGTGCCTTACTAAGTACTACTTAGCATTTAAGTTATGGTTAGACGTTAATTTGGAGGAGTTAGTTGTGGCCACTGGGAGCATTGAGTTTTCCCATCAGGGAAGTGAGGACGTTGGGAAGGCAAGTGGCCTCCACTGACTCAGTCTTGGCTCCTGTCGCAGTGCTTCTAGTTATTTACTGGCTCTTGCCCTCTGTATCTGTTCCTTTTCTTAGCCAAATGTTTGGCGTTTCCGGACCGCTGCCCTTTCTGGTGGCAGGACCTCTGGCTCCTGCTGCTGTACCGCCATGCGGTCTTCCTTCTGTTTCCTTCTGCGAAGTTTAGCGGTACACGCCGCTAACTTCCTCCATCGCAGTTCCTTCTTCATTCTCCGGCCTCGCCGGTTCCAGATCGTTTACCGATTCCTTTAAGTCTCCTAGAGATGCCGTTCTGCGCTGTTTACTCTGGGTGTGCTGCAGGCGCACGATCGTGGGCGCCAGAAACTTGATAACCTTGTATGGCCCTTCATATTTAGGGGCCAACTTTGCCGCAAAATTATCCGCCGCTTTGGAGAGGTAGTGCTGCTTGACGAATACTAAAGATCCTAACTTTGGTCTCCATGCTCGTCTTCGAAGGTCGTAATGTTTCCGTTGCTCCAGTGAAGCGCGCTGAGTGTTCTCCTGGACGATCTTGAACACGTCGCGAAGCATTTCCGCCTTCGCGACGGGTGCTCGGGGAACTTCGCTTGGTCCCGGAGTAACTTCGTCATACAAGGCCCCTGGGAGTCGTGGCTCTCTGCCTTGAATGATGAAGGCCGGACTAAATCCGGTCGAATCCGAAACGCTGCTGTTTATCGCCAAGTTCAGCTCTGGTAACAATTCGTCCCAAGTCGTCTGCTTATCCTCGATGTACTGGGCGACCATAGTCTTAATGGTGCGATTGGCCTTCTCCGTCGGGTTCTGCTGCGGTGTATAGGGTGCCGTATACTGGATCTCTATTCCCGCTTGTTTACAGAAAGCGTTAAAAGAATGACTAGTGAATTGAGTTCCGTTATCACAAACGAACCTGCGTGGAATCCCGAAATGATTCAGAATCCTTTCCCTAAAATACTTTTCAAGATGTGCTGAGGTAGCTTTTCTTAAGGGGACCAACTCAACCCATTTAGAGAAAGCGTCAAAAAATACAAGAAGCATACTGTTTCCGCTCTTGGAACGCGGAAGTGGCCCGATGAAATCTGCGCAGACAGTGTCGAGAGGCTCACTGATCTGCCTGGTGAACATTTTGCCCGCTGGTTTACTCTGACTGACCTTAAGGGGTTATATACCTTTTTTTTTTTTTTCAAAAAATCGAAAATTTTTTTTGCTGAATCCTAAAGTACAATTCATAAAGAACATTTTCCCAAATTTTCATAAAGATCCGAACAATAGTTCCATAGGAAAACAGTTTTTTGTGCCGCGGTTGTCACACAAAACACACTCAACCTCGAACTTTAAATGCGATTATCTCGAAATAGTTTTTTTTAAAAAGTGCCTTTGCGGTGACTACGATTCCGCAAGAACCATTTGCTCGATCTGCTTAATTTTTTTTTTTAAATTGTTCGTAATGAATGTGCGCAGTTCGTGAACGATTCAGTTTTCAAGAAAAAATTTTTGTTTTTCAGATCAGAATTTTTGAATAAAATTTTTAGAGCAAAAAAGGGCATTTTCTTTTTTAAATCGTTACTATACGGCGTATAACTGCTCAGGCGGACCGAAGGTAGCAACGATGAGGCACAACGATTGTAAAATTCTGCGACGACGAAACTCAGCTTAATAGCGACTGTACTTGGCGACGGTTGTATGCGAACTCCCCAAAGATCCCGTTGACTATCGTGGAAGTAGATCGACTCCAATGCGGGTGTGAGAGAGACGAAGATGAGAGTGAAACAAGATGGCCGTGCTGTGGGGAATATGTTAGCTTCTCTCTACTCCGTGTTTTAGAAAAAATCTTGCGACCTGATGAGCTGACCGAGAGAGGGCCCTTTTTTTCCGTTTCTCTTTTGACCTGTTCAAATTTTTCTGGGGCTGTCCACGTGCCTGCATAACCTCTCGTTCCACGTTATGTTTCGTACCTTGCGCAAAAATATATATATATTTCCTGGTATTTTCCTTAATATATAAATATATGTATATAAAATATTATATCACTTTTCTCGGGATTTTCTTGGGAAATCTGTTTATCCAAATATATATTTTGTTATATTTTGTATTCTTCCTAAGTGCACTCGCAAACTTTCCCCCTGTCGTACCCTCAACAGAAAAAAAAAAATTTTTTTTTTCAGTGTAATTTAATGGATTTTTAGGCCATAAATCTCATCTAAAATTCGTAAGCCCCATGTCCCTGTTCGGGCGCCTATGTGAGGTAGTTATCTGGGCTGGGATAGAGACTCAGTCTCGCCAGGGTCTCTCTACAGAAAATTTATAAAGATATGGGACAATGTTGCTAAGACGAGACGGTGGGCTGACATGAGGTGGAGAAATATTTGCGAGTTTACTCCGGCCGGCTGTGCCTGGCCCGTCCAAGTTGTATTCATATTTACTTAAAAATTTCCCAAAGTATAATTTCGCAAAAATATATGTAGGATATTTATTGTTTAACACAATTGTTTATCAGTAATATTTGGATATTATAATAGTTTTCTAGTTGTATCTGGTATTTAATAAAAAGAGTCGTGCCAACACCTCTTGATCTCCGGACATACGACGACTACGCAACTTTGCCTTACTCCGGACTCGACAACTTTTGGCTTGACGATCTTTTTTTCCTGCACAACTTTCAACTCCGTTTGTTCTTCTTCGACTCTTGCTCTGCTTCCTCTTCTGCCTCCGCTCACGATGCTACACTTTGCGATGATTCACGATTATCGCATATCGATGACTATCGTTACATTCGGCCATCCTGATCACTGTCGTCTGACCCAGACGACCATAGATCTTCATTTGTAGACGCGTACTTCCATAGCTTCATAT
>VNJT01015282.1:0-15544 GCA_008042655.1 Drosophila burlai
GGTTTCATTAAACGGTGGTCGAAAGAATTCAATGACCCCTATGTTACAAAATCCTTATATATTTCGTTAGTTCGTCCTATCTTAGAATATGGATCTTGCGTCTGGAGCCCTCAGTATGGGGTTCACAGTACACGCATTGAGTCAGTTCAGAAGAACTTTCTGCTTTTCGCTTTACGCGGTTTGAACTGGGATCCAAACCAGAGGTTACCCTCGTACTCTAGTAGACTTCTTCTAATTAACTTACCTTCATTAGCTAACCGTAGAACCATGCTTGGCATTACGTTCATTTTTAACCTTATCCACGGTGACGTGGAAAGTGCTGACTTGTTGGGTCAGCTTAACTTTTACGTATCGAGTAGAAATACTAGATCCTATATTCCTTTAGTTTTGCGCCACTGTAGAACGTCTTTTGAATTGCATGAACCCTTTAGAGTCTTATGTGCAAATTATAACGATTTGTACATGATAACATCAAACGTAGAAAGCCTTTCCAAACTAAAAACCTTAATACTAACCCACTTAGTACGCATGCAGGCATACAATCTGGCAGCACGCCAGTAGTCACATCCTCGTATTCCTTTTCTGTACTTTCATTTGTCGCGCCTACTAACACCTAACACGAACAGGCACGTGCTTGGTGTCAGATGGGCCACTTGAATGTACTGATTGTAATGCATCAACATCCAGAAAAAAAATAAAATAAATAAAAAAAATAATCGCCTTCTAAGATCTCGGTGTCCACTGGTGGCAAGCCAGAAAAAGTGGGCGGTTGGATGCTTGCGGACGACTGGGTGTACTGGGAGACGCCCTTCTCTATTGCTTTGTGGAACTGGGCGACACATCTCAAGTAGATAGAATAGCAATAATTGTACTTAATCTTAAGTACTGTTGAGGTGGTCGGATCTTCGGCGGACACGGAAAGAAGGTCAAACCAGCTCATATAGCTCTTCTTCCCATCTTCCCATAAGGCCCGGATTTCGTCCAGATGGACTCGGCACATAAGAGGAAAAAATCCTAAAGATTCAGGTCCGCCCGGAGTGTAAATGTCAGCTTTGAATTGGATAACTAACTCCGTTGTAGCAATAAATTTTGTTCATATTGGAAATGGACGGGGTATGCTTGGGCGAAGGGCTGCGGCTAATGTTCACTGAACTCTCGCTTTTGGCCTTTGGGATGGCAGCAGTGGCCGGTGGCTTGAGATGAGACGGAGATGCGGAATGGGATCTGTCTAGGCGGATTGACGGAATCGAACGTGGCTCGGGCAGATCTGAATTATTCACCGACTTGGAGGGCGCTCAAATAGAAATTTGAGAACTGGACAGATTTCAGAAGGCCACAGGTTGGCCAAAGAAGAGTAAATTAAATCAAGAAATAAATTGATTCGAATTGTGGCGTTGGAAACAATTTAAATTATTGCCACTGGCAAGTAAAATGAAAAATTGCCAGAAGCGGAAGACGTCGATTTAACTTGTATATTTGACGTAGTGGAATTAGTTAAAATCGTTCAGTAAAAGTCGAAAAGGGGGATAAAAAACCTTGGCTTTGGTTCGGTCAAAAATTATACTATATTATGCCGTCGGCAAAGCAGTGCATATGTGACGGACCCAAGAAAAAAAAAAAAACAGCAACATAAACAACTCGGCCGCTGCAGCGGTTCAGTCGAAACTTTGTTCAATTTGTATTTAAATTTGTATTTTTTTTAATTTGTAGTTTCGTTGCAGAGGCAGGTTCTGGGTTTGGAGAAAGAAAGTATCAGGGGTGCCACAGAAACCACTTCCGCTGCAAAAACCCTGAAAAATGATTTCTCGGTGTCACAGCACTTCCAATCAAATATTTTTCGGGCTTCTGAAAACGCTAAACGAGATGTCATTTTCGATGCTACCACATCGATGGATTCTAAATTTCGAACTCGGGTTCAGTGATGCCACATTTTGCAGTCTGAATTCGATATTGGGAACTTTTATTATTTTCGCGCTAATATTTTAAACTTTTTTTTTAAATAAAAGTAAAAACAAACTAAATAAATTAGCAAAATAGTTAAATAAATTTATTTAAAGAATAATATAACCCAAAACCTACCATTTTACAATAATTTAAATAAAATATTTGCTAATCAAATATATGCGTGATTTCATCTGGCAACATGGCTGACCTGCCAGCCAATATCGAATGGTTTATGAAAAAACTAAAAACACAAAACTTATTCGATGTTGTATGGCACCGAGAAATTGGTTTAGCGGAAATGCTTTTTTGGAGAAATCAAAACCACAGTGTTTTCCATGGCACCCCTGTATATATTAAGTACATGGGCATACATGCGAATTTTTTATTTATTTTTATTTATTTTTTTTTTTATTTAAAAAAACAGAGTATAAAGAATATAAAATGATATAGAAAGATAGGATATATAGGTGAAGAGCCCGCTGCAGGTACGCCTTAAAGCACCCATGTCCTAAGATGATCTGCGAGGTCTGGTAGTCCAGCTGCCCATGGCTTCTCTGCAGCCAGGGGACTAGATCGGGGATGAGCTTGTGCCTCCACCGCCCTGTTCTAGCGTTGTTCCATCGCACTTGCCACCGAGCAATGGTGCTGCTTTGCTGGGTTCTGCTGCCAGAATTCCCTGTTCAGCGCTCGTCTGCCAGAAGATCTATTGGGATTGCTTCCGATACCACCAATGCAGATTCATCAGGCACCGTGCAGAAGCAGCTGGAAATACGCAAAGCGCAGCGTCTGTACACAGATTTGCACTGCCGGCTGTAACTGGCGGTCCTCATGGCTTCACCCCATATCGGCGCGGCATACAGGATGGTCAAAGTCACCACTGTTGCTAGCAGTCTCCTGCTAAACTGCTTGGGACCACGCGTGTTGGCCATCATCCTCGAGATGGCTGCGGTAGCCTTGGTTGCCTTGGCCGCCGCGTACTCAAGGTGGGTCTTGAAGTTTTATGGATGGACTCGACTCGATGGTTGTGGAGCCGACCCGGAAGTTTATCTTCGCTACAGCCTTCCTGCTGCTAATGATCGCCGCTTCCGTTTTGTGCTCGTCGAGCGAGAGCCCGTTGTCTGCCAGCCAGGACATCATCCTGTCATTTGCGAGGCTGCATTTAGGAGAGACATTAGCCAGATGCTTCTCCACCGTGACTAGCGCTATGTCATCCGCGAACCCCACTACGGCGCAGCCATCAGGTAGTGGTAGCCTCAGGATCCTGTAATACATGACGTTTCACGAGCAAGAACAGAGCCCTGGGGCACTCCTCCTGACACGTGGTGGACTTCGTTCCCGTCGTCCGATGAGTACAGCAGGACGTGGTCTTTAAAATAGTCTGCTATCAGGAGGGTGAGGTTCCCCGATATGCCGCAGCGCTGGAGTGCCTGCAGGACAAGGCTCCAATTTTCTGAATTGAAGGCGTTTTTGACGTCTAGGGTGCAAACCAGGTAGTATTGCTTGGTGCCTCCCTGCCATCTTTCGCCCTCAATCGCGTTTGCTGCCATTTGCGTTACCCACATCTGCGTATCGCGTCGATCGTACTCCTCTTCTTCCTGAAGCCGTGCTGCTGGTTCGAAAGGGCTCCACGCTCCTCGATTTCTCAATCCAGCATGTTACAGATTATACGCTCAAATACCTTCCCCATTGTGTTGAGTATGCAAAGAGGGCGATATGAGGACGGGTTGTCATCAATCTTGCCTGGTTTCGGAATCAGCACCAGTCTTTGTTGCTTCCAGACTCGAGGGAAGGTATGCTCAGCGATGCATTTGTTATATACCTGTGCAAATACGCTCGGATAGGCCTTCATTGTGTCATGCAGTGCGGCGTTTGGAATGCCATCGGGTCCCGGGGCCTTGGATGCCTTGCAGCCGAAAAGCGCGCCAAGGATTTCATCCTCGCTAATGGGGATTGCTTCGCTCACAGCTATACTGGGAAGCAATAGGGGCGGCTGTGTAGGGAACAGCGTGGAGATTATTGCTCCAAGTTGTTCTTGCGATGCTAGGGTGGTCGGCCTGTATAGCTTGCCCATGACCAGCTTGTAGGCCGAGCCGAAGGGTTCCTGGTCTGCTGCATCACACAGCTTCTGGAAACACCTGCTCTTACTGGACTTTATAGCGCCTTTTTCTTCTCCTTGTAGAAGGCCTCGAACAGCGCTTGGGTTGGGCGCTCTCTGTTCCGCTGGCACTTCCGCCTTGGAGAGAGGCATTCCCTCTGGACTGGCCGCCTGCCATTTCCTCAAGTGGAGGTCGCCATAGCGACATAGCAATTCTCGCAGCTATTTCATCTCCGCATGTGTTTGCATCGCCAGCGATGTCGTTGTCCGTATTGGCTAGGAGAACCTCTACGTAAGGGTGTGTACCTTATACGCAGGCTGCCGGCTAGGTGTGTTCTGCTGACTGCGCATCGTCTGGAGAATTATTGCTGTATGGTCGCTGTACGTGAGCAGGTCCGTGACTTCCCACTGGCTGTTCCGGGCGAGCTTCGGGCTGGCGAAGGTCAGGTCGATGGCAGACTTCCTGGCTGCCTTGCTGTAGGTGCATCTGTTACCATCGTTGAGGAGGCAAACATCCAGGCTGGCCAGGGCATCCAGTAGGATGGTTCCCCGCTGAGTCGTCCTCGAGCTTCCCCAGCAATAATTACATGGGATCTTCCACGGACGTATCCGGCGATTTCCTGAACTATGTCCCTGTAGGCATCTATGTGCAGGCTCGGAGCAATTATAAATAGTTGTTGCTCGGACCTTGGCCCTGGCGTTGCCAGGTCTGGCTGCCCTCTGCGATAGGTGTCCGGGGGACTGCCCGCAGCTCCAGATGGCTACGCCGCCGTCCGCGCTCTGTTGCCATATTCCCTCTGCTGTCGACTTGTAGGTTTAGATCAGTGCCACAATATCAATCTTCTCCTCAAGGACCGTCTGTGTCAGCAGATCTTGTGCAGCTCTGCAGTGGTTTAGGTTATGCTGGAGGACCTTAACCATTCTGCATGTTTTGTTTTGTTTTTTTTTTTTTTTTTACATGCGAATAAGACGAAATGTATGTGTGTATGTGTAAGGGCACGGGATTGTGTTTGAATTAAGATGACAGAGACAGCGGCGGACTGTTCGGCGAATAGGGAACTTCCGATTTAGTGGACACCGGTTGGTCGATATTAATTGTGCCTTTTTTCACACCACATAATTTCATTGCTCACTTGGCATTTTTTCGCGGAGTTAAAACTGCATCAAAAATATGTGCATAAGTTGGCACGCGTGAGTGTGTGTATGTGTACGGATGCATATATGCAAATTATAGAGCAGTGCTCTCGCCCGCTTTACTTCGCTAAAGCGAGAGCGGGAGATCGACGGCGGAGCTCGGAGTTGACCCGATGCACTAGCTCGGGGCGCGGGAGCATACTAGGAGGAGAGAGCTGGATCATCAGAGGGAGCGCTAGCGGAGGCGCGGGGGAGCGACGAAAGAGTGCTGCGGAGTGGCCGAAGATGCAGAGGAGCACAGATCGGGGTGGCGCTGCCAAGAAAGGTGCCGAGGAGTGGCGGAAGAGTGCCGAGCAGCGCCCAGAGATTGTAGCGGGCGAGCGTCCGCACGCTCGACGAACAATGCGAGAAGGCCCGAAATACGGGTGCGCAAGAGCGGCCGAGCTTTCGGAAGCTCGGTGCGCAGGGGGTATAGTGGGCCCTTCACGTAAGTGAATTTTATCAATATCGGAATACTATATCATATGGCTGTCATAGCAACAATCGGAAAATTGAGGGAAACATTTTACCTTTGCCAATTTTCTACATATTTTCATATCATTTGAGATATGGCCATTTTGTATTATTGTAGAGTTTTGGTTTTAATTTGATCAAAATTTGACTATTATACCTATCATATAGCTGCCATTGGAAAAACTTATTATTATTATAAAAATTATTAAGGAAAAATGATAATTTTGATAATAAAGCTGTCATAGATACTGAATTGATTTAAGTTATAATGATCTAATTTTAAGCTGTGAGGGTATACAAACTTCGGTGTGCCGAAGTTAGCTTCTTTTCTTGTTCTTGTTTAGAATACCAGATACCAAATAACTTTTATCTACAAAATGTATGAATGAAATGTATGTCGTACAACGTCGACAAGAACTTTATCTCCGACCTCGGCAGTTCTTTTTGGAAATCTTGTTGTCAATATTTGAAATGGTTTGCCTTTTTGTAAGCGGCAATGCTTCTTGATTTGTTTTTTTGCATAAAACTAGTACTAGAACTCCATAATCCATAGGTTGGAGAGTACAGCAGGACAAAATTTTGATGAGCATCTTGTTAGTAAACCTCAGACAAAGAAAAACCATTTTTTGAGAGCGGCCACCTGAAATTATTATTCATATCAAAAATCTTAAATCTTAATCTCATAATCTCTTAATCTTAAAGGGAAATCATATAATGCTAAATCTCTATCAAAATCACGTCCGAGTGAAAGCTGGAAGGCCTGTATTATAAACAACTTTCGAGTTTATTGTAACCCAATATATAAATATAGTTTTAATATTTATCAAATCTTAATTTATCGCATATATTCTTGATATTTGCAGGACTCCATAGAGCAGTGGCGAAATGTTTTTCAAGTTTCTGCTATTATTTCTATATCAACCTATGGTTTTTATCAAATTTTTGGGACAGCTGAAATACAAACTTGGAATAAAGAGACGCCAACAGAGGACGATTTAAAGGAGGGAAAAATTCTAACAAAACCAAAAGAAAATAAAAGTAGTGACGTAAAGTGAAAATAATGAACTTAAAAAATGTCCTGCTTTTTAATATATATTTAATGTTATATGACTATGTATTTCTAATAAATGTCAATAAAAAGGCAAAATATGCTTATGTCTTTTCGTTAACTACTGCATCACTGTTGGCGAACGTTTGCGTAGTGACGACAAGCACATTGGGTGCGAAGTGAAACTAAGCATACATGCAGAATTGAAAATCAGTTATGGGTTGGACCAAACTAATTAAAATGTATTGAGTTAGTTATAATAAAAAATAATAATATTTATATTTTTATATGTAAATATTTTAAATTAAAAATAATTGTAAGATATTTTATTTATTTTTTTTGTGCATGTCAGGCTGTTTGCCTGTTCAAATTTTATTTATTTACTAGCTGACCCGGTGAACTTCGTCCCACCTATCCGTGATTCAATTCAAAAGAAACTCACAGGTCGGCCACAGAAACCTCTTCCTTTCCAAAAACCAAAAAAATAATACCGAATTGCCACAGCACTGCCACATAAATATTATTTGGGTATTTCAAAATACAAAACTTGACGTAAATTTCATGGCTACCACATCCATAGATTCAAAATTTCTAATCTTACAGTCAGCAGGCAGCGACTAAAGCTGTATTGCGGACTACCCTTATCGGTTAGGGGTACGAAAAATAGATGTTAGCCGATTCTCAGGCCTACAGAATATCCCCTCAAAATTTCATCCAAATCGGTCAAGTAGTTTCGGAGGAGTTTTGTTACAAAAAGTGTGACAGCAGAATTTTATATATAAGATGTTATTTATTAGCAGGATTTTATAAAACAAATGTAGTACCAATTTTTTTATTTCCAATATTTTCCAATTAATAAGAGACCAAAGCTATTTTATTGTGCTATAGAGTAACATTAAACAATAATTCATTTAAAATAATAAATTATAAATATAAACTTCCGCAGAGAGCGTACATGATTCGCGCAAGCTCTAGTTAAATAAGGAAGGAAAGTGGATGAGCTAGATACAATACTAAAGTACATTAAACTGGAGCAGTCCAAAAAGAACAATAAACGGCTGTTACTCGAATTTCTCAACACGCGATATCGAAGTAGAAAAAACGTCAACAAAGACCAAAGTTCTACTGAACTTGGATAGAACGAGAGCGAGCTCTTGCTCACCCAATATACTCACCCACCCACCCCCTGAGACGGGCCTGGAAGGATTTCCAACTCTCCATCTACGCCCCGCCTAAAGGAATTATCAACAGCGGGTACTCCCACCTGAGACGGGCCTAGAAAAATTTGCAACTGCCTCACCTGCGCCCCGCCTGGAATAATTTCCAACAGCGGGCGCTTCCCCCTGAGACAGGCCTGAAGAATTTCCAACAGCGGGACACCCCACAGACAGGACAGGGGCGGGTTAACAGCGAGCGAAGGGGAGCGAACAACGAGACAGAAAATGAACAGGAGTCATGGCTAATTGTGTGCATTTATTTGTACATGATTTTCGCTTAATATTTTTGTGGCCGGCGGCCAGCATTTTCCCGCTCGCCTAATTGGGGAATTTTTTCCCTTTTATATATTCTTACGGCCAGCGGCCATAACTCACCCGTACCCAAATCTTGTCTCCCGGCGCGGCGGCGTCCTGCCGGCGATCCTCGGCAAAGATCCTTGGCGAAAAGGACGCGAGTAACAGGCGAGGGTGACAAGCGGTCAGATTGATGCTCATCTTTCGCCAACCGTGCGTCGGGTCTGCTCCCGGCGCCTCAGCTCCCTCAGGACGGTTGCTGCCATGTCAGTAACCGCATCCTAGTTAGTTGGAGTCCCCAGCATACACCCGATTTATTGTCAGGTGTAAGGCGACAGTTCGTTGCTGCCTTCAAGGAAACTCTTTCCGCGCTGAATAGCGGGCACACAAATAATTAATGTTTTGAGTCTTCGATGAATGCGTCGTTGCACTTCGGCAAAAAAGAGCCCATTATCAGTAAGACAGGACATCAGCAGGTCGATCGCAAGACTGCATTTAGCTGATACGTCGGTCAGTTGCTTCTCTACAGTGACCAGGCGATATCGTCGGCGATGCCAACCACGGAGCAGCCTTTAGGCAGTCTCCGCCTCAGTATTCCGTCATACATGACATTCCATACGCTCGGTCCGAGGACTGAGCCTTGGGGTACACCTCCTGTCACTTGGTATTCCTGGTTGCCGGCGTCTGAATTGTAAAGCAAGAAGCGGTCCTTATTTTACCCAGCGTGTTCAGCATGCAAAGGGGCCGTTATGAAGACGGGTCGTCGTTGAGCTTGCCTGGTTTCGGGATGAGCATGAGCCTTTGTTGCTTCCAGCCTCGTAGGAAACTCCGATCGTCGATGCACCTGTTGTAAACCCTCATGAAGACACCTGGATGGGCCTTCACTATGGCATGCAGAGCTCAATTGGGAATGCATCAGGTCCAGGCCTTGGATGCTTTGAATCTACCCAACGCGCTCAGCACATCCTCCTCGGAGGTGGGGATCGCCTTTTTCTTCTTCCTGTAGAGGGACTCGTACAGCTCTTGTGTAGAGGGTCCCCTGCTTCGCTGGCATCTCCGCCAAGCAGCGAGACATTTGCTTCTGGCTTTGGCTATTTCCTGGTTTCACCAGGGAAGTGGCCGCCTTCCGTCTCCTTTAGTGGAGCTTTCTATTGCCGCATAGCAGGCTGCCTTGATCCTGGCGGATATCACGCAGATGTCCGCCTGTCCTGGCACCCATGCAGCTTAGGAGCCCCTCGCCATTCAGGGTGTGTACCCTGCACATTGTCCCTGATTTGATGGGCGTGGCTGACTGTGCCTCAAATGGAAGACTATTACAGAATGGTTGCTATAGGTGAATAGGTGAATGACCTCGCACCAGCTGTTCCGGGTAAGATCAATGACTGACTCCCGGCCTGCCTTGCTGTAGGAAAAACCTATTACCGACATTTTATTAGCAGACATCCAGGGTGTGTCGTTCTCGTGCCCCCCAGGCAGTGAACCACGCGTTGAAACCTCCAGCGATTAATACCGAGACCGTCCGCGAGCATTTTGGACGATCTCCTGCACTATGTGCCTGAATTCGTCTATGTGGATACTCGGGGCTAAGTAGCAACTGTATATAGTAGTCGCTTAAAACTTCCCCATGGTGTAGCCACGTCTTGACGCCCTCTGTGCTAGGTGGAAATGTCTATTTTCTGCTCGGTACTGGGCAGCTCTGCAATGATTAAGTTTGGAGAAACTTATCCATTGCTCGAGCTTTTAATAAAAAAGGTTATCGCCAGACCTTAAAGGCGAAAGAGGGTGTTCCCCCTCAATAACGAGCTCGAATACGCTAAATGATCGAGCGCGCAAGGAGGAGGAGGAGAGCTCTTCAGAGCGCCTTCATCCTGGAGCCAGAGCCAATGGAAGGAGAGAACTAATGGGCCCGCTGAGCGGCGTGATCGGGGGCAAGTCCCTCGACGTGACCGCAGGCAGCTTCAGAGGCAAACCCAGTCCAACAGCAGCAGAGGAAGAAGACGCACGAGGGGAGAAGAGCGGCTTTTTTTTATCGCGCGAGCCAACCCGGCCATGGAGGCGGACCCAGAGTAAGCGAGTCTTATAAGATGGGCGAGAGGTGTCCTGCCAGACTTCCAGCCTGACAAGGCGGGATGGGCAGTAGCCCCCAAGGCCCAAGCAACCAACGCTGATGCGGGCAGAAGCGCTGCCAAGCGTCAGCGCTCAACGGAGGTGCAGTCGCCGCAGCCTAAAAGAGCCTGGGTGCAGCAGCAGCGGTCCTTCGCCGAGATGACCAAGGGTAAGATTCTAATTGTAAAGGTGGACAGTCGACTGGGACAAGATCCCCAGCAAGCCAAGGGCCAGGGCGTGGCTGTCGCACAAGCTTGCAAATAAGTCTCCACCACAGAAGGTGGCGGAAAGTAGTATCGACGCTGTCCTCATCCAGGAGCCCTGGATTTGTGGCAATAGAGTCCTAGGGCTGTAGGCAGCCGACTATATGCTGTACAGGTAAATCACGAGCCCGCATACTCGCTAGGACAGATTGATGAAATGCCTACTGCCTCAGCTATCTCTTGCACTTTCAATCGGCGGTCTGCCAATACAAGATCATGGATTTTTGTAACGTTTTCCTCCGCGGGACACCCTTTTTGGGACACCCGGACGTGGCTCATCAAAAACCGACGTGCGACCGTCGTTGAAACTCGTTATAACAAGTTTTATGGTCGCCATCGAAGGATAAGAGTCGCCGTACAGAGCTTCCAAACGCTCATTGATTTCATTGCGCGATTTCCCTTTCAGAAACAAGAATCGAATTACCGACCGATAATTGCTCTTTTTCCATTTTTCTAAAAACGCCGGACACTCTCGCTTTAACACGCGGTTAAAAGAAAACTACGAGTCCGATCCAATTTCGCCAGTAGCTTTCTAGAAAAATGTACTTCATGATAAGAAATTACTCTTGCGATACTTTCGCCATCAGGCGGTGAGACTAAGTACTTATTGGACTACCCTCGTAGACGCACCAAGACATACTGCACTCTGCGTAGTCTGTGGAGACTTCCACAATTCCGTAACCTGGCCTGCTCCAAACAGAAAAAAATTTAGAAACAATGAAGGAAAGCATACGGCAAACTATAGAGGCTGTGTGATCTACTTCTAGAGGATATTAGGTTTGTTGGGAGACTCTCTTCTCCAAGTGCAAGGTCCTGATGCTTGCTAGCATCGGATATCTCAGTGCATCCTGGGAAGTGAGCTTGCATCAGCGTTGTTAGGGCCTCTTCGCTGCCCTCAGTCAGTCATCGCGTTTGAGCTGACAGCTGCTTCGATAGCATTTTCCGGAAACTGGCCGTTTCTGGGTCTTCTCGATATTGGAGCAGAAGATTCTCTACGAGCTTCTTTGTGGCCTGCGTATTTCCTTCTTGTAATCCCTGAGTAGGATCTTGTACTCCTCATTGATTATATAATTTTTCGCCGCTTTGGCGATTTTGAAAAATTCTCCGAGGGTTTTGCTTAGAAACGAAAGATTACCGTTCCACCCTTCCTGAGTCTATGTCTAGATGGCGGGTCTCTAGGGTTTTTTCTATGTTTTCAGCGGAGTTTACTAGGCCCGTCCAGTCGCGAGTCGTGTCGAGATTGTCTTCTTAAACAATTCCCAGTTAGAGTTCCGGGGGTTCCTGGAGGCGGTTGATTTGGGGGTGTGATCGAATTAGTTTCGGAATCGTATATTTTTATGATCTGAGAAGGATGGTCTCTCAAGGACTCTTCATTCTAATACCATTGTACATTGTCCCCTTACGAGTTTAAGTCTAGCAAGTTCAAGGGTTGGGATCTTCGAAGGTATGCTCTTCCCCCACGTTTACTATGCATAGGTTAGTAGATAGTAAAAAGTCTAAGGGTGACTCACCTCTGTCGTTTATGTCGGGGCTCCCCCACACGCAGTGGTGTGCGTTGGCGTCTGCACCCAGGAGCAGTTGGTGGTCATTCGGGCTGGCTTCCACCAGGGGTGGTCCCCAATGTGAAATAAGTCCCCAATGAAATAAGTCCCCAAGCGAAAAATGAAATAATTTCCCAAAAATTTGTCTGGAGTATACAAACAAATTTTTCATATTATTTGATAGAATTTGGGGACTTATTTAATTTTTACCAAATTATGAAATAAGTCCCCAAAAAACTGTAATGTCATAAGAATCAATAAAATAAAAAAAGTCCCCAAATTTAAAAATGAAATAACTCCCCAATCTTAAAAAAAATGACACTTGGAAAAATGAAATAAGTCCCCAACAATTTGAATGGAATACAACACCTGTCATTCATGCATATAGTGTGATCTGATCCGGAATATATCAAATAGTGCCTTAGCAGTGGCGTGATCCACTGCTTTAACGGTATTACTGTACAGTATTTTAAACTTCCAAATGCCGTAAAAGCAGTGGCTCACGCCACTGTTAAGGCACTGTTTGATATGTTCCGGAGCAGATCACACTATATGCATGAATGACAAGTGTTGTATTCCATCTTAGGAATTTAGATTGGAAGACCGAAATTTTTTTAAGGTTTGATTTTGACGCCGCACCATAAATGGGAAGACCATATTTTCAAATAGGAGCAAGAATACTAAGATAAATGCGCCTCTTGTTGGACAAACTTAATTTGCTGGCAGCGCGAGTAATCCAAGGCAGCAGCCGAGCAGCAGTCTCCAGTTTACCCTTTGTCCTTTTAATATGAGACAAAAAATTTAACCTTCTGTCAAGGACCAGACCCAGATAGGGGTACTCCTTAAGCTGAGGGAGAAGATGACCGTGGATGAAAACGCCTGGGCTGGAGTTCAGACCAAGGTCCTTCTCCACCTTGCCTGTCTGCAGGGTGTGCGCATCCTTGTCCCTCGGGTGACGCTTTTTGAGGCGCAGGTAGACACTACCCATGTCCCACGCCATCTTCCCGTGTTTAGGGTACAGGATGTCATCCGCAGCTTTATTGGGTGTTGGGGTCGCAATGTGCAACACCCTTCAGTCTGCGGTGGGTATTTCGGGGTTTTGCCGCTGTAGCAGCTTCAGCGCCCGGTCATCTTGGATCGCGATGGGGAAGGGTGCCTTCGCCTTCGGTATGGATAGGATTATCTCCCTGTCCACCACCTCCATCTTGGCCCCCTCCCACAACGACTCCATCTGGCTAACCGTTTGCTTCAGCAACCTCCGAGTCGGGTCGTCCGTGCACTTCAGGATTCAGCCACCCTGCACCCTTAAAGGTGGGCATGGGATCAATGGAGTTATCCTCCACCCGTGCAAACAGCGCTTCGACGAGCCGCGTGTGCACCGTCTTCCGCCGTTCTTCGGACATCTTTCCATTTGCGTCGTTCCGATCAAGGAGCGCCATGATCAAATGTTGTGCGGACACCTCACTGACTGTCTCCGCCCTCTGAGGCTTTTTCGCTTTAGGCAAAGGGCCTACCTGCTTGTGGACCGCGTTGCCGCTTGCGTCCTTAGTGGCGCGGAGCGTTGCCTTTTGCTGGCAAGCATCTCCTCCACTTTGTTGGGATCTTGACGTAGTATAACCTGCCATCATCAATCTTCTGCTTGGCCCAGGCTAGCTTTGCATTCTTAACTTGGGAGAGGTTAACTTTGGCCGGAAGCCGGCTTCCGATCGTGAGTGGAGTCTTATACTGCGCCTTCGCCTTCCTCCCTTCGCTTGACCGTTTTGGCCGCTCCCGCCGCAGGGAGCTGGTACCTGGTTCTACCGAGTGGAGTAGGTTCTCCTCCTCCTCGAGAGTGAGCTGCACGCACTCCAGGCCCGTGTTGATATCGGCACCTGAGCAATATGGTTTGCTCTTAGTCGCATTACAACTAGCACGACCTGCTCACGTCATGCTAGAGGTGTGAACGCTGGCGACACGCAGAGAGGATTGCTTCCCTCCGTGCCCGCCGGTGGTAGCAGTCACGCTTCTCACCGACGTTTGGGCTGACATCCCAGCCACGGTTGACTCCTTGTCCCACTCATTCTGGCGTATTTTTCAGGTGAACCACCCATGGTAAATGGTTAATTTCCTTCGGTTTTTTCGGCAGAAGGAATAGTGCCTTAGCTGGGCACTATATTACCGGGGACGTGGAGGATTCAGATGGAGGATTTTCGCCAGCCTATTTTAGTACAAACTTCAGAATAAAAAAAATTCTGGTATATAATACCTTGAAGATGGGCATTAAAGTATCCTGTATAATATGTGTAGCGCCAAATGATTTAATCTGGAAGCAATTGTTATATTTCTGAATGTTTGCCAATAAGTGCTTGGAATCATTTCCTATCCAAGAAATTATAGATTCACCAGTGTAATATAACGCCTTACAATATTTAAAAATGATTTTCCTTTCTCCAATTGTTACCGCACTATAATCTATTGCCGGATCATAGTGCAATGCAGCTCGTTCAAGAATCACCGGAGCACTGCGTCTGCGGATTTGCTTAATTTCATTATGTCGTGCTCGCTGTTGTCGTGTTTGATATGCACGAACTCGTTGTATTCTAAGCCTATCCACTTCAAATAACGCAATTCTTACATAGGCACTACGACTATTTCCTTGATCTATCTATCATCAGTGCGGCTAGCAATTTTGACCGACTGCGAGGTGTCCTGACCTTTGGAATGGTCATGAGCCCGTGCGGGCTAGCTGGTCTGCCTTCCCATTTCCTAGTATGTCGTTGTGCCCTTCCATTCAGGTGATTCTAACGTTGTTGTGTTCGGCAAGCTCCTTTAAGGCTCCCTTGCACTCCGACACTAACTGTGAGTCTGTTTTGACTGCTGCTAAAGCTTTGATATTATTAACGCTGTGACCCCGTCAAGGATAGTGCGTTGTCTTATGTGGCGATCCCTCCAGCAATTGCATGCTTTGAGTCTCACCGCAATATGCTCCTCGTATTGTTGTATCCTCGTTAGTTTAGTGATGTTATAGGCTCTAGTGAGTGCCGGCCACCATACTAGAGGCATTTGTTAATATTGGTCTAACAACTGCTGTGTAGAGCCATATTATAGTCTTTGGTTTAGTCCCCAGTTTTTCGCAAACATCTTTTTACAAGAGTAGATGGCAATTTCTGCCTTCCTGACTCTCTTTTCGATGTTCCGTTTCCATTAGAGCTTTGGGTCCTGTATAACTCCTAAATACCTCGCCTGCTCTGAACGTTTTAGCTCTATGCCATCTATCTTGGGCATGTTAAAACTTGGGATCTTTGATCTCCTTGTAAATAACATTAGTTCTATTTTATTTGGGTTAATTCCAAGTCCGCAGGATTTCGTCCAGTTATTTTTTCTTTCCAAGGCTCCCGAAATTATGTTGC
>VNJT01015283.1:0-11743 GCA_008042655.1 Drosophila burlai
CGGAGAGGTGAAAAGCGAGGAGTGGAAATCGAGAGACGACGCTGTGAAGACGAAAAACGAGCTACGACGAAAAACGACGACGAAATATATATAAAAACGGTGTTAACGCTTGTTTCAAATTATCTTACATATTAATCCTTACCAAAACTAATAAAACAATTAAATATCTTAATAAAACAATTAAATATCATAATAATATAACTAAAACAGTGGGATTTACTTTATTAAACC
This sequence comes from Drosophila burlai, assembly GCA_008042655.1. Taxonomy (NCBI): domain Eukaryota; kingdom Metazoa; phylum Arthropoda; class Insecta; order Diptera; family Drosophilidae; genus Drosophila; species Drosophila burlai. Next base: position 232 of record VNJT01015283.1, read on the forward strand.
AAAACCAATCCCACAAATATGGGGGCTCAACCTATCTGAAAAGTGCAAAAGTAAAACGACGAATAATTAAAAAGAAAGAACATTTAAAACGACGAAAGGTGTGAAAATCTAGAACGGAAACAGGAAAAGCTGAAAACGACGTACATGTGTGTAAACGACGCTACAAATACGTATTCAAGTATTGATGAAAAGTGTTAACCTATTGCATAAATTTGTTTTTGAAAACGAAGACGATCGAGATAGCCGAAAGCGATTGCGTTCTTTCAAAGGTTTTGAATTTTCGGAGAGTAGTCGACTCTTTGATAAGAAACTTTCGTATGTCGCAGAACATTTGACTAATAATGATTTGGCTGTAATTTGCAACATATTATTGACAAGAACGATTTGATGCCACATATTTTCCGAAATTTGTGCACCGGAAATTTGCTGAAGGACGCTGAAAAAGAGGACGACGAAGATGACGAAACTGACGAAGAGGAAGATGAACAGAACGAGAATGCTAGGGCGCTGGCGAGTGATGAAGAAGAAGAGTTTCGATCCGTGCATAGCAGAACACGCAAGGAAACGAATTTGCGAGACAACGCCATGGAGAGTTCTACAGTGGCGTCCGAAAATAACGAGTACGCTCCTGCCAAAAGTTTCGGCATGAGTTCGGCACGATTTTCAGTGAACTTTCGAGATATTGAAGACTCAATCAGACCATTTAGTGGAGATGAAAACCTTCCAGTTGAGGTTTGGGTTGATGACTTTGAAGAAATGGCTTCGATTATGTATTGGGATGACCTACAAAAATTCATTTTCGCGAAAAGGTCTCTCAAGGGTCTCGCTAAAATGTACATTATGAGTGAACGTGGTATTAAAAGTTGGCAAATGTTGAAAAAAGCCTTGATACAGGAGTTCAAAGCCGAAGTGAATGGTGCTCAGATACATAAATTGTTAACCGAAAGAAAAATGAAAAACAATGAAAACGTTCAAGAATATCTCCTAAAAATGAAGGAAGTTGCTTCTCGTGGCAGTGTAGACAACAGTGCACTTATGCAATACGTGATCGATGGCATCAATGATTTGAGTGTGAATAAAGCTATATTGTACAATGCTAAGGACATAAAAGAGTTCAAGGAAAAATTGAAGTGTTATGAGAAAATACGCTTAAAATCTGGAAAATCTAAAAATTATGATGAGAAGTTTAAAAATCCGATTCCTAAAGACGCTGCTGCTCAGAAAGACTCATCCATGCAAAAGAAGATACATTGCTACAACTGTGGGGAGGTTGGCCATACCTCTAATCAGTGCGCTAATCGGAGTAGTGGTCGGAAGTGTTTTAATTGTAATAATTTTGGACACATATCGAAAGACTGTCCGTCAAGTAAGAAGGAAACGGTTGCAAATCCGAGCAATACGCGTAAAATGTCGATGTGCAAAGAAATTTATATGAAGCAGAAAAAGTTTACAGCATTAATCGACACAGGCAGCAAATATAACATTATAAATGAAGCAATGTATTTAAAACTGAATATGCCTAAACTGAGCGCTGCAAACATATTTCTCGTCGGTTTCGGAAATAATAACAAAGTGAAACCATTTGGTTCATTTAAAGAAGAGTTCGAGGTTGACAATCAAATATTTCAAGAACAATTTTTGGTGGTTTCATCAGACTTTTTGGACGTAGATGTTGTGTTGGGCGCAGAATTTTGTAACAACGCAGAAATTCAAATTAATCGCGACGGTATAAAAATCATAAAGCCGGAAAATCATGACGCTGAAGCCGAAATAAGTTCGCTTATGAAAATTAAAATATAATCATCAACATTGACGAAAATGCGACCAGTCAAGGAAAAAGCGAAGTTTACGACCTGATTAAGAACTATAACCCTTCGAACACGAAAACAACCAATGTCGAGATGCGCATTGTTTTAAAAGACGACACTCCTGTACATTCGCGTCCGCGTAGAATGGCATTTTCTGAAAAATGCATTATTGACGATCAAATCGAACAATGGCTGAAAGACGGAATCATCGAGCAGTCCGAGTCTGAGTACAGCAGTCCGGTCGTATTGGTAAAGAAACGCGATAATACAATGCGACTTTGCATCGATTACAGAAGGATTAATAAGGTAATAGTAAGAGATCTTTTTCCCCTTCCCCTGATTGAAGATCAACTGGACCGTTTGCAAAACGCTCAAATATTCAGCACGCTGGATCTAAAGAACGGATTCTTTCACGTTAACGTCAATAAAGAAAGCCGTAAGTTCACGTCTTTTGTAACTCACAATGGCCAGTACCAGTTCCTGAAAGTCCCTTTTGGTCTGACAAATTCTCCAGGCGTATTTCAAAGACACGTAAACGCAATTTTCCGTGATTTGACGCGTTCGGGTATTGCGATTCCATATGTCGACGACATCATTGTTCCAGCTAAAGACGAACGTGAAGCAGTATCCAATCTCAAGATAGTCATTAAACGCTGTGAAGAGTATGGCTTGGTGATTAATCTAAAAAAATGCTGTTTCTTGAAGACGAAAATTGAGTTTCTAGGCCATGTTATAGAGAACCAAAAGATCAGTATCTCAGACGAAAAGACAAAATCCGTAACGAAGTTCCCTACTCCGTCAAACCAGAAGCAGCTGCAAAGCTTCCTGGGTCTGGTCGGATATTTTCGAAAGTTTATATTGAACTTTTCGATCATCGCCAAACCTTTGACTGATCTGATGAAACACGACGCCAAGTTTTGCTTTACCGAAAGAGAGATTGCCGCTTTTAACATGCCTAAGACGTTGATTACCCAGAAGCCATTGCTCAAGATTTTTCATCCGCAGCACGAAACAGAACTACACACAGATGCATCGATTGACGGTTTTGGAGCAGTTCTACTCCAAAAGTCTCCTCACGATAACCAGATTCATCCTGTTTACTATATGAGTAAAAAGACGACGGACGCGGAAAGAAAGTTTTCTAGCTATGAGTTAGAGATTCTGGCAGTAGTTGAAGCTTTTCGTAAGTTCAGAGTATACCTCTTGGGTATACACTTTAAGCTGATAAGCGATTGTAACGCTTTCACGAAGACGATGGAAAAAAGGGAAGTCTGCTCGAGAGTCGCACGTTGGATTCTCGAACTTCAAGAGTTTGACTTTGACGTCGAGCACAGATCGGGCACACGCATACGTCATGCTGATGCTTTAAGCCGTTATCCAGTAATGATGATCTCCGACGAAAGCTTGCATATTAAATTGAAACATGTTCAATCGCAAGACGAGGAATTAAAAGCCATTATTGACGTTCTTGCTGAGAAAACTACTCACAACAATTTCTTTTTGAAAGCCGGTATTCTCTACAAACTGGTCAACGATGAAGAATTAATAGTTGTGCCACTAACCGTGCAACGCGAAATTATTCGACAAGCACATGAAAAAGGACATTTTTCCGTAAAGAAAACAAAAGAGATCATCGCAAAGGAGTACTACATTCCAAAGCTCGAGGACAAAATTATACGGCAGATTAGATGTTGCATTCCATGTATTGTATCCAACAGAAAGCTTGGCAAAAAAGAAGGAGAGTTGCACCCGTTATCGAAGGAAGATCAGCCGCTTCAAACGTTTCACATTGATTTTTTGGGACCTCTTGAATCGACTCATAAGGCGTACAAGCACATTCTAGCTGTCATTGATGGATTCACAAAATTCTGTTGGCTGTATCCTACAAAATCTACATCATCCAAGGACGTTATTACAAGACTGGAGGCTCAGAGCGAAATTTTTGGAAACCCTGTTCAAATAATTTCCGATCGAGGCACAGCGTTCACATCTGACGAATTTAAGCAGTATTGCAAGAACGAAAACATTGAACTTCATGCAGTAACGACTGGTCTTCCCAGAGCGAACGGGCAAGTAGAACGCCTCAATGCCACGATTGTGTCTGTCCTGTCAAAGCTATCCATAGAGGACCCCAGCAAATGGTACAAGTTCGTCAGCCAGGTCCAGCAAACAATCAATTCTACGTACTGCAGAAGTACACATACGACTCCATTTGAGCTTCTTGTAGGCGTCAAGATGCGCACTAAAATAGACGTTCAGCTTAAAGAAATGATCCAGCAAGAATTTATACGAATGTTCCAGGATCATCGTGACGAGATACGCCAGACTGCCAAGAAACCGATCCTTGTTATGCAGAACGAAAATAGGCATACGTATAATCTGAGACGTAAGCCCGCATTGACATACAAAGTAGGCGATCTTGTAGCCATCAAACGAACTCAACTTGGTGGTGGACTTAAGCTAAAGCCTAAGTATTTGGGTCCGTATAAAGTAACCAAAGTCAAGCCGAAAGATACCTACGATGTTGCAAAAGAATCAGTATCTTCTGACGGGCCGAGATATACAACCTCTTGTGCCGAATACATGAAGCCATGGATTCAGATATCCTCCGATGACGTCGATGATCCATTCGGGACGAATGTGTAGAAGGATGGCCGAGTTGTGGGATGGGTCTGGCATCACTGTTGAGCCGAACACACCACAGATCATATGTTTCGCGGAAAGAAGATTGACGGAGAGGTGAAAAGCGAGGAGTTGAAATCGAGAGACGACGCTGTGAAGACGAAAAACGAGCTACGACGAAAAACGACGACGAAATATATATAAAAATGGTGTTAACGCTTGTTTCAAATTATCTTACATATTAAACCTTACCAATACTAATAAAACAATTAAATATCTTAATAAAACAATTAAATATCATAATAATATAACTAAAACTGTGGGATTTACTTTATTAAACCAAAACCAATCCCACAATAATGTTTAGCATAATTTAGAAAATAGATAATATAAATAATATAATATAATCATGTTAATTTTAATCATATGTAACAATACGAGAATGATAATGTTGTGACGTTCAGTCGAGCCTCGGGTAGTCAGGGCTGGCCAGGGTCATCCAGGACATTTATTTGGTTCAGGAAAGTGGTGCTAGAAAAGGAATCCCCGACCCGAGTCCCAGTGAGAACGCGCAGAGTTTAACCTTAACTAGGCTTATATAGATACGAAGTTTAATAGTTTCTTGACAGTGTATAATGCAACAGGATACGAAGACGGGCGGTGTACGCGGCGAGAGGCGACGAGAGTCCTGGTCCGGGTAAAGCTCCTCGTGTCCGGGGTCCGTGTATGCAGGTCCTTTGAGTCTGGCTGGGATAAATGTTGATATACCGTCAGCAAGAATACGTAGTGTTGATAAAGCAGGACGAAACCGTCAGCAGATATACGTAGTGTTGATAAAGTAGGACGAAACCGTCAGCAGAAATACGTAGTGTTGATAAAGCAGGACGAAACCGTCAGCAAGAATACGTAGTGTTGATAAAGCAGGACGAAACCGTCAGCAGATATACGTAGTGTTGATAAAGCAGGACGAAACCGTCAGCAGAAATACGTAGTGTTGATAAAGCAGGACGAAACCGTAAGCAAAAATACGTAGTGTTGATAAAGCAGGACGAAACCGTCAGCAGAGATACGTAGCGTTGATAAAGCAGGACGAAACCGTCAGCAAGGATACGTAGTGTTGATAAAGCAGGATGAAACCGTCAGCAGAGATACGTAGTGTTGATAAAGCAGGACGAAACCTGCAGCAGAGATACGTAGTGTTGATAAAGCAGGAAGAAACCGTCAGCAAGGATACGTAGTGTTCTTAAAATAGGACGGAACCGTCAGCAAAGATACGTAGTGTTGATAAAGCAGGACGAAACCGTCAGCAGAGATACGTAGTGTTGATAAAGCAGGACGAAACCGTCAGCAAAGATACGTAGTGTTGATAAAGCAGGCCAGCGGCCCGCTTTATATAGCGCTTGGCTGGTTTTGGTGTGCCCGCTTGGGCTTTCGATTTGCCCGACTTAGTGTGGCCGGAGCTCGGGTTTAGAGTGACCCTTGGTTTATTTGGGCGCGCGCGCGTACTTTGTTTGAATTTGAATATTATTATAATTGTGCGCGGCACGCGTCACAATGTTAGGTTAAGAAATTTATAATTCCGTGACTAGTGCAATAAATATAAGTTCTAAACTTGACGCACTAGGAATAAATAAATAAATAAATAAATAGAAATACAAATATAATAACTTCCAAACATGGTGCCGCATAAACTTATTGAACCTAAACGGCTCTAAATGCAAGCTAATGATTTTCTCTCGAGTCGCTCCCAAGCTCGCGACTTACACGCTAAACTGCTGCTCTTTGGAAATAATTAATGATGATTTAGGTGTCCGACTGGACCCTAAACTTGACTTTATAGATCATATTTCGTGCATGGTGAATAAAGCCAGAGGAGTGCTTGGTTTCATTAAACGGTGGTCGAAAGAATTCAATGACCCCTATGTTACAAAATCCTTCTATATTTCGTTAGTTCGTCCTATCTTAGAATATGGATCTTGCGTCTGGAGCCCTCAGTATGGAATTCACAGTAAACGCATTGAGTCAGTTCAAAAGAACTTTTTGCTTTTCGCTTTACGCGGTTTGAACTGGGATCCAAACCAGAGGTTACCCTCATACTCTAGTAGACTTCTCCTAATTAACTTACCTTTTTTAGCTAACCGTAGAACATTCTTGGCATTGCGTTCATTTTTAACCTTATCCACGGTGACGTGCAAAGTGCTGACTTGTTGGCTCAGCTTAACTTTCACCTACCTAGTAGAAATACTAGATCCTATATTCCTTTAGTTTTGCGCCACTGTAGAACGTCTTTTGAATTGCATGAACCCTTTAGAGTCTTATGTGCAAATTATAACGATTTGTACATGATAACATCAAACGTAGATAGCCTTCCCCAATTAAGAACCTTAATACTAACCCACTTAGTACGCATGCAGGCAAACAGTATGGCAGCACTCCAGCAGTCACTTCCTCGTATTCCTTTTCTATACTTTCATTCGTCGCGCCTACTAACACCTAACACGAACAGGCACGTGCTTGGTGTCAGATGGGCCACTTGAATGTACTGATCGTAGTGCATCAACGTCCAAAAATAAGGCGCACCACAGCCCTCCAGAGCTCATTCAGTTTCGGCCGGCGATCGGCAAAGGTCCACCTAACCAGGACCAGCGGAAAGGACTTGCAGCGAAGGAACAGCAGTAAGGAGTGCAGCAGAGCGATAGGAGACGGGTAAACCGCGTGGTAATTAACTAATCCCAGTAGCCTTTGCGTATAACGTCTTATTCTACGGCTCGGTTCACCGACCCGCGTGTTTCATATTTAGTAGACCAGACCGGCCTAAAACTCTTCTCATAATTAGTAGACCTGATCGGTCTCCCTCTATTCCTCTATTCTCATGTGTAGAAGACCTGACCGGTCTCTCAAACACTCCTCACTAATTGGTAGACCTTAACGGCCTCTCACACTCTCCCCAGTTCTTAGGACCTCAGGGCCTCTGAACCGTCAGAACGAGCCTATGGAAGGGACGCACCAGCCACTAGATCACGATGTTACCAGGAGACGAGAAATGAAACTACCATTAATCTGTACCTATTAAGTCAATAAATATAAAGATAATTTGTACCGAATTAGCTAGCGTTCTACTCTGGGACCGGGTCGGAATCTCTTACAGCAACCACACCTGAATCAAATATAAATTCCTGAGACGAATCCTGGCCATCTCTGAGCCACCCGAGCAATGACAGATCGTCACAAATTAGTACTTCGGTAAAAACAGGAATGCCTGCACGTGCAAAAGATATTATAATTTTATTCTACCTTGGTTTTACCGAGATTTGATGACCCTTTCGATAGAGACCATAACCATGCCGGTGGGGTACATATTTTACCTAAAAATCTACCTTAAAGTCAGATTTTTTCTAAAAAACGACATGCTTTTTTTGTAACCCAAAAGAGGTTCATCTTTGAACACGTGTAACTTCTTAAATACTGGACCGATTTGAATAATTTTTTTGGATTCAACCCTTTTGAACTACTACCTGTCAAATGCAATCACCAGCCGTTGTCATCAAAAATTGGATTTTTGTATAGTATAACAACCTGGACAACCTGATCAAGAGATTCGAAAGGAAGAAGATGCTCAGCAGCACATGGGGCCTCACACCCGCTCTAATGCACTGGATTTACATCTTGGTGGTGCGTCCAACTCTGATGTATGAAGTCTTAGTGTAGTGGCAGGCCATGGAAAAGAAGACTTATAACAAGCTCATGGAGAGAACTCAGCGGCAGGCACTGCTCTGCATAATAGGGGCGCTGAGGGTAACCCCCACAAAAGCGCTCGAAACTATAATAGGAGTTGATCCCCTAGACATCCACGCGCAACTGATTGCAGGAAAGGCGGCACAACGCCTAATTGCATCAGGGAATATGTCCTTACAGGGACTCGGGCATAGTTCAATTGGTCGAAACATGTGCAGTATATCTGACTACATGGTTACCAGAACGTGCCCGGATGTAAAAACAACTACAACTACTACAACTACGGGCCGACACACAGCAGGTGGAGGAGAAATTCCACAACCTGCAAAACATTAAAAATCATGTGCAAAGAGCGCAACGCAAAGCTCAGTCACTGAGTGCTGCATCTTCCAAGGAAAGATTGCAGACTCTTAGTCGAAATTCTCACAGGTCACTGCCTAGCTGCGGCACATGCAGTCAAGCTAAACATTACCTATTATTACATATTATTGGCCTATGCGTGGCACCATGAGGGCCTTCCGACTTAACCTATCTTATTTTTTTTCGGTCAAATACTCTTCTGAATTTTCCTGCGGTGCTGTTGTACTGCGTTGTCCGTCCCGCTTTGTTGTCCGAATCACCATGATCTCTTTGTTCGATCGTTGTTTTGTCGCCTGTTCTGCTTTTGGTTTTCGCGGTGTATTTATGCTGCCGGCCTTCTCCTGTTCTTGGTCTTGTTACCTCCAAAAAATCTGCCTATCCCCTACCGCTTCTCCGACCTACTTTGCTTGGTCAGTTATCCGGTGCTCATTTTTTTGCTCTCCAGATCCCACTCTGTGCTCTTCCTTTCTACGCTGCCCTTCTTCTTCGCATTGCTCTTTTCTACCCTCCACCTCGTATGCTTAACCAATGATGCATTCTTTTTCCTCCTCCAAGTCGACCTCCTCGATTTGGTCCATATCCTATTCCCAACGGCAGACCTCATGTACACCTCGGTCTCTTTACCTTCCAGTATGATCCATGGGTCTCGAATTACCTGGCCTGTCTGTTCCGTTTCACGCTCCTACGAAGTTCGTGGCGTTGTCGCTGTACACCTTCTCCGACAGCCCTCTCCTCCCGACAAACCTTTTAAATACGGATAAGAAGCTGTCAGTGGATAAGTCGACAACAAGTTCAAGGTGAACAGCCTTTGACGAATAGCACACAAAAACGGCCACATAAGTTTTGATAGGAGGTCTACCGTGGATCTTTAAAGACACATAAAATGGACCACAAAAATCTACTCCGCAAACTAGAAAAGGGAGCGCCATTCGGACCCTATCGGCTGGCAAATCGCCCATTATCTGGCTCATCAGCACTGGTTTATACCGGAAACAGTGAATGCAGTGAATGGTGTGTAGATGTGGGCTTAAAATTTCAGACTTCTCCAACTTGACGTATTCTGAACTGAACTCCGCCTTTTGAAATATTTGGACCATCCTAAGAAACGACAACTTCAGTTCGTTAGCCAAAATGACTTGAATAAATCAACTTACGTAGGCCATGATCCGTAGGAGTTTACTAAATGATGAACATCTCCCAACAAGCCAATAAACCCATTCGGGTTGTTTGTTGTGACGGAACATACTGCCACGCTTTTTTTGTTCTCAGACAACTGTACATCCGTTGAAACTTCAATCTGATGTGACCGAGGGCACTCGCTTAGATTTCGGAGTAAGCCTCAAGCCTTCTATGTCTGTTCCACGTGAGACTAAATCAGACGGATTCTCTTCCGTGGGCACATGACGCCAAACTACATTCTCTGTGAGTTCTTTGATTTCAGAAACTCTATTTGCGACAAATGAGTGGATGGATCCCTCTTTAACCAGTATAAAGTGATTTTCGAGTCCGACCAGAAGTTAATGCTTTTAAACTCCAATTTGTTAAGCAAAGAAGATACTTGAGACCATACTTTGGCCAGCAGATGCGCTCCACACAGCTTGAGCCTTGGAATTGATTTTGTTGTATGTGGGGAAACTCTAGACTTTGCAGTTTGCAGTCTTGATAAACTATTTGTCCCAGCCACGGTACGAATATCAATGCAACAGCCGTAGGCATGGCTCGATCAGCAAATCCGTGGATTTGAACAGTGTCATAGCCAGACAGACAGATATATCGAGGAATGCAAATCTTGTCAATTGCTAGTAAATTCTGCTTAAATTCGTTCCAACTGCAAGTTCATGGGAACCGATTCGTCCCAATCTAATTTCTGTCGCCACAGTTCCTGAAGATTTTTGCTCGTGTAATCAATGGACATAATAATCCCAAAAGGTCAAACAAACGAGCTGTGACGGACAAAATGTTGCGTTTAGTTGGTGGTAATTACTGAAACGAATCCTCCAAGCTATAATAAAACGCATCATTCTGGGGGTTCCATCTCATCCCAAGCGTTTTAACGGACTCAGAAGTGTTAAACATAAGACATTTTTCTGATCCCTGGTTGGTCATCAAACTTAGGTGATTTTTTGTCCATTTGGCTAGATGAAAACTCCCTAACTCTAAAACCTTCGTCACTTCTCTGCGAATTAACTTAAACTCTTCCATACTGTTCGCTCCTGTGAGCATATCGTCGACATAGAAGTCGCTTGAAATCACGTCTGATGCAACAGGATGTAGGTTAAAGTGGTGAGGCTCTCCTCGAGCCTCCAATTAGAGCTGAGCTCCGTTTTGATCTAACAAAAACAGGATGTGACTCAGCCTAAATTTTTCATATCTCAAAGGGGCAGCGGATGGCCAGGAATGGAGCAGAGGCTGTCCCATAAGTGACAGTGTTGAGGCGATAGGTTTGGAGAGCTTTCGTCGATTTTTCCTCCAAACGATAAGTGGGAAATCTTCATTTGCAATGTTAACTTGCCTATACTTGCCGTCAAGGCATATTTGTGCAAACGAAATCTTGCCAGAATGGCGTAAATTTCCCTCTGAATAGTTGCACCCACCATTAAAGTCTCATTTAATGAGATCGAGGTTGACGTTTTACTTGAAGCGTCAAAAACAACTCGCAACTTTGTGGTGCTACTATCAGGTCTCAGGACACATTGATGTGGAATGTGTGTTTCTCTGGAGAAGATGTTGGAAGCAGTGACATGTGCCCAAGGTTAAGATACTCTCTCATAAACTCCTGATACATGTTGTTGGGACGCCCACGGGTCCCTGTGCCTCCCACGTATAACAAGCCTCTGGATATCGGGTACAATAGGCTGAAATCTTTATTAATTCGATTAGATTAAATTATAAAGAGTTTTTACATTTTCTTTTCTTACACTTGTGGTTTGCCGCACTTCAATTTCAGAATGACGCTTAAATCTATGGTTGTCCCTCTCGCGCAAAAC
>VNJT01015309.1:0-12347 GCA_008042655.1 Drosophila burlai
CCCCTCGGACGTACATACCTGCGCATACTCGATCTCCTCGTCGCTGGCATCGAGGCTCTTGTGAAACTTGAGGCGTCCCAGGCTGCCGGTGCCATTGACATACTGATGGGACGGCTGATAGTGCGGATTGCCTTGGGAAGAGTGGTGCTGGTGCATCATCGGCTGGTGCGGCTGCTGCTGCTGCTGCAGGCAGGCGGCGGCAATGAGGGAGCCCACGGAGGTGGCATTCGAGGCCGAGATGGATACAGCCGCTGCCGTGGTGGCCGCACTGCTCGCCGCCGTGGCTATGCTCTGGCAGCTGCTGCTCATGGGCTTGCCGGCCATCTTCACCTCGTATTTCGTATTGATTTCTTCACGCAGTCATAATTACAGGCGGCGGATCACTCCGCCAGATACAGAGATACCGACGACGACGACACCGACACCGCGCCAGAGACACCAGAGCCGATAACGATACCGAATCCGAGTGAGATTGAAAAAGCGGGGCAAGCAGAACACCTCCTCCAGCGGCCAGGTTCAGACACAGAGTGATGATGGGCAATTACAATTAGTCATTGCCATTCATAAAAGTTTACTCCGTCGTAACTCCGTTGCGTTTATCAGTTTTGTATTTGTCGAGGGAGAACTTTTCCATATTCGAGCGAGACGACGAGGCAGCGTTTTTGTTGTCGCGTGAGTCTGTTTCCGCTCGGGTTGTTCCACTTCCGCTGAAGCTTGCTGCCGTACTGAGCCGTTGGAGCCGCCTGGGTGTCCGCAACGGAAGCGGGAGCATGGAGAACGGAGAGTGGTAATAGAAGAGCGAAGCACGGAGAGCTCAAATGCACCCGCACGCACCAGGGCCAGCAGGGAAAAGCGGTTTATATTTATGGCACATGTTGACTGCTGTATCGCTCAGGCTTATGCTCCGAGTGGCGCAGCGCATGCGCTTTAAAACAGCATAAATAGCTGCCAAAAGTTTGTGGAAGAGTTAAATATAAGAATAATAATTATCGTTGTTCATTTTATTTTACTTATTTACCAAGGTTTTGGAAGTTACTTGCAATATTTAATATATTTCAAAGTTTTTTAATACCTTTTACCACTTTTAACGGAACCCCTTAACATTCCTCTGTTAGTTTTCAAACCTCGTTAACAGAATGTTAACAGGAATGTACAAATGTACATATTAAAATACATGCTTTTTGGTTATTTTTTACAAGTGTATTTGTTTACAAATTGAACTTTGCTACTCCGCCAGCTCGCCACCAGGCACCAACTGCAATATAAACCATTAGTTAAAGATAAACACCCAATTAACAGGTGCACTCACCATCGTTATGTTGTTGCTGCGGCGCCCGTCTGGGGTATTTTCGTACTCCGTGACGTCGTCCAGGAGCATGTTGACGAAGTCGTCGAATCCCAGCAGCGTGCCCACCATCTCCTTGTCGTTCTTCATGATGATATGGATGCGGGAACCAATGCATTTGTCCACCAATTCTGTAGGCACAACAAGAAGCCGGTTGAAGTTGATATCTCGTGTTAGTTTCACTATGCTTCTATTTACTTACCAAGTGGCATCAGCGTGGAGATGTTAGCAGGGGGCGGAACGGCAGTCATCTTTCCTGAGATTTGTTTGCAAGTATTTATTTAAACAATTAGAATTGGCGAAAATTCCAGCAGGAATGCGAGTAGGGATGCCGGAAATATATCAAAATACCGATATATCGAATGATATTTTTTCAAATTGATATATTTATATCGCGATATTGGTTTTGGCGATATATCAAATATGCGATATTTTTTTGGGATATATTTCTTATTTTTGTATCTGATTGTATACGATTGTATACGATTTCTGTACCGAATCTGTGGCCGAAGATTAGCTTTTGGGGGGCAAACGCCGCTGGGGAAAATTGCTCCCCTTATGGGATTTTTTAGGGGGAAATTGCACCTCTTATGGGATTTTTTAGGGGAAAATTGCACCCCTTATGGGATTTTTTAGGGGGAAAGTCAAATTTGTATCTAACAACACTAACACTGAGGCGCCAAATAAGAAGGTAAGCTAATTTTTACCATTTATATTTTTTGTTAATTTCATTTAATTTTTCAGATGGTGAACAACTATTATGTCAATTTTGGGGGCAAAGACGTTGTCTTCAGCCGTGGTGGCCGTGGAGGAAGACGTGGCGGCTACCGTGGCGGTGGCAACCGTGGCGGCGTCAACCGTGGCGGCGTCAACCGTGGCGGCGTCAACCGTGGCGGCGTCAACCGTGGCGGCGGCGGCAATGGTGGCGGAATGAATAGGGCAGAGCGAATGTCTATAGCTTTTCGCGCCTCCCGCTCTTTGGGTGGTACCCCCGAGGAGCAGCGGGCAATACGGCGCCGAGTCCTGGCGGCGCTAACGCCGCAGAGGCCGCAGCAGGACGAAGCTGAGCAAAAAACTGAGCCAAATGAGGATGGGGCGGCGGCTCCAGAATCGGAGGAACCATTAATATCAAATGCAGCCATGGAAGAGGAGGACTCCTCCTCTCTAAGAGAGAAGAAAACAAAATAATTTAAAATTGTTATAATACAAAATAAATACATCAATCTTCGTATATTATATTATATGCTATTAATTGCTTTATTTATGGGTGACAATTTAGCCTCTGGAAAACCCAGCAGAGAATGGATTTATTTCAAAAAGAAGAAAACAAAATGTTCAAGTTTTCTCAAGCATATGTATATTTATAATAGTAAGAGGAACCCAGATCGGCCATAACATTCGTAAAGACTGTGGCATTCTCACAAATCTCTCCGCCGAAGCTGACTATTCCAAACAGGATCATTGTATCCTTGCGATGATATATTATCCTAGCGAATTTTGGGATGTTATCTTCCATATGCGGAACCGAGGGCTTCAGGAGCACACAAATGGGAAAGATATATATATAGGGTGATGGCGGTACATTTTCAATGTGGGGAAAATCCTTGTCACACGGCTGGCACCAAAGCAATCCATTCTAATGGATTCCCGACGTGCGATGTGCTTGCAGATCGAACTTTTGCTTAAAATACGAGGAACAGTATTCGCAGACATAGGCATCCCGTAGCAACTCCGTATATATCTTAACACCAAAGCAGGGTGAATTCTTGGTTTCAGCATGTTCAGCCATCTTTTCTTGGCTATCGTTCAGCAGGCCGCAATTCTGGCAAACGTACAGATCCCGCTCGATAATTAGATGCTTCTTCATATGAATGCTGTAGGTGGCCTCGCTGCCAAACTCGCGAGAACAGAGCTCGCAGCTAATAACGCTGCCATGGATGGAGCGCTAGAAGTTTTAAAATTTTATTAAATAACAACTCTAGTTATGTTTATATACACTTACATGTGTCCAGTAAGGCGACCTCGTGACTCAAATACCGCCATGCATTCGCCGCAGGTGTACGTACTGCTGCTTACATTGGCATGCGACTTATTGTGCTCCATGAAAACGGCAGAATCCCGGAAAGTTCGATCGCAGCTGCAAAGATTAAAATAAATGAATTAATTTAAATTAATTTGTTATTATATTTAAGGAATAAAAGACATTACAGGTCGCAAAACAAGGTCCCCACCGGCTCATGGGCGTAGTTTAGGTGCTGGAAAAGCTCATCGATGTTGCAGCTGGCATAATCACAGACAAAGCAGGCACGAGGTCTATGCTTCTCTAGATGGAATTGATTGTGAAAATTGAAACTGAAAGAAACATAATGTATATTTGTAGTATTCAAACTATTTAAGATTAAGAGGGGCACATACCGCTTCCAGGAGGGAAACTCCTGCGCATACATATCACTAAATAGGCGAACACCGCGCTTCTTTTTGATCATATGCGCGCAAGTGTTTGTTAAACTGCAAAATGTTGGAGAAAGTCATCTTGTACTCCGGACAGCTGCCATAAACGGGAGCATTCAAATCCACCAGATGCATAGCCAGAAATGTTGTGCCCTTCAATTCCTTGCTGCAGCCATCAATGGGACACTTGTAGGCATTACCCCGGGATTTGTGCGACTTGAGCATATGACTTAGAAGACTCTCAAAGGTAGTGAACTTGTGGAAACAATGTTTGCCCACCGTGGGCATTCAAAGGTCAGCTTCTCGAAGCTGGTCTTCACCACCGTGGACAAAGACTCGGCTATGTCACCTATTTCATCCTCTGGAAAAGTAAAAGTGTAACAATAAATAAGTTTGTATTTAGGTGGCTATTGACTTACTTTCTTTGATCATAAAAAAATCAAAGAGAACAACAAGAACAACAAAGAGAAAACGACTTTCTTCGGTTTCTCCCTCACTCTGGCTCCCTGCGCTAGAACTGTTACCTTAGCTGATGCTCGACCCTTGGCATCGACCTTTGCCTTCTCCACAGCTGGCTCCAAAATATCTGAAATTATAAAAGGTTAGTAAGGGAATATTCTTGGGATTTATCCAGTGTTAAACGAACCCTCTTGCTCGTATATATATATCTTCATCCAGACTAGGCTGGCGGGCGGCTTTCTTGTTCTACAGGACCAGTTTCCTTTGGCGGCTCTTCGGGCATGGGAGCAGCCTCGATTGCTTCTACTTCCTCACATATGGCCCAGCTTCGTCGTGCCACTTTTTTTTCAGGTCTTAACCCTGAATTGGTGCTTCTTTTGGGAGTGATCTGAGGATTTTCCTCAGGTCTTAACCTTAGGGGGGATTCCCCTGAATTGAAGCTTAAAATATTATATACGTCTGAAATAAAAAAATATATAAAATAAAATCAAATTATATTTTAAATAATATAAATATTTTTGAAACACTTACGGTCACTAGATGTCAAGCAGTGAGTTCGGCTTTTTCTGTTGTGCCGACAGCCCTTATGAACCGATAAGCCTCTGGCTGAGCTTCCAGTGTAGTCGTCGCATTCGTCACATTTGTAGGCGAATCCCTGTATACAAACATGTTCCTCAAAGATCTTCTGGGTGTGACTGCCCTTTTGGCATTTTGAGCAGATAAAATGGTACCCTCTTCGGTTTTTTACCATTTTTCTTTCTTCATCGGTAACAATTATACCGGAATTATCATCGGTAACAATTATACCGGAATTATCATCGGTAACAATTATACCGGAATTATCATCGGTAACAATTATTTCATTTGGATTCATACCGGAATTATCGTCGGTAACAATTATACCGGAATTATCATCGGTAACAATTATTTCATGTGGATTTATACCGGAATTATCGTCGGTAAAACTAATTTTGCCTTCATTATTTGGAGAACTACTTGAATTTTCCCTACATTCATTAACAAATTGACAATATCTTAAATCTAGTGGTTTTGAAGCTAGATCTAAAGGAGAACAATCTTCTTCAAAATCACTATTTTTTTCTACTGAATTTATTGTCAAATCTAGTGGTAAACATTTTACCGTCAAATCTATTGGGATTAAATCTAAATTGGAATGCGCTCGAGGTATCGTGTCGCTGTTGATGGATTAATAAAATATAAAATATAAATATAAAATATTCGGCAAGTCGAAGTATAAATATGGAAAAAATCAATTATTATAATGATACCGAAGCCCGGAAAAGATCACACGATTCCGTCATCTTACAGACCAATAAGTTTATTATCATGCCTGTCCAAATTATTCGAAAAATGCCTTCTAACGCGCAAAATACCATATATGGGAGCCCACAACATTATCCCAGCGCATCAATTTGGCTTCAGAGAAAAACACGGAACTATCGAGCAAGTAAACAGAATAACATCAGAGATTCGCACAGCCTTCGAACATAGAGAATATTGCAGCGCGATATTCCTCGATGTATCTCAAGCATTCGACCGCGTCTGGCTCAATTAAAACACACTTGCCTGGGTACACTCATAAACTTCTTGAATCCTACCTCTACAATAGAGCCCTTCGCAGTGAGGTGTAACACAACAATTTCCGATAGCTACACTATCGAAGCCGGGGTCCCACAAGATAGCGCACTTGGGCCAACTTTATTCGTCCTTTACACAGCAGATATTCCCAAGAGTGACCGACTAACAACATCCATCTTCGCTGACGACACTGCGATCCTTAGCCGCTCCAGATGCCCAGTGCGTGCAACAACCCAAATCGCCAACCACCTCGTGGTAGTCGACAAGTGGCTATCTGACTGGCGTATTAAAATTAACGAACAAAAGTGTAAACACATAACGTTTACTCTTAACAGACATACTTGCTCTGCTCTGCCTGAATAGCACGCAGATCCCCCAAGTAAATGAAGTAACGTATCTCGGCATCCACCTCGACATACGTCTAACATGGCGTAGACATATCGAAAGCAAGAAACTGCTCCTACAACTGAAAGCTAACAGCCTCACGATCGCCCTTGTGTCTGGACTACAAGGTCCTGCTCTACAACTCCACTCTTAAGGGGTTACACCACTGTAAATCACAAAAAAAAAGGCATATTTTCGAAATTTGTGTAGGTAAACACAATGGAGTTATTGAAATTCTGTAAAAAGCATTTTATAATATCAATATTAAACTACAAAAAAACATACACTTCAAGTAATTTTGAAAACAAATGGTGACTCCGCAGCAGTTCTGCGGTGGCATGTTTTTTCTCAGATGGGTCCACGGCCGGAAACGTATCTTCTACAATTTTTGATCTAGAACAAAAAACCAAACATTTTCTGAATCCATATTAATGTCCCCAGGGAACTACGTAGGGGTTTTTTTTTTTAATTAATTTTTCGTTTCGACAGTTTAAAAAAAAAATTCACAATTTGACCATGAAATTCATCACATTTTTGTTTTTAAAAAAATAACTATTCACTTTTTCAAAAAACCCCTACGTAGTTCCCTGCGGACAACAATTTCAAACGTACTGTAAAAATTTGGAATCGATCGGTAAAGATTTGTTCGAGTTATGTTTCCGGCCAACTCAAAAAAAGTGGTTTTGAGATAAACACGTTTAAAGTTTTCAGTGGCTGTAAAATCGTATGTAAAATCGTGAAAGGTCCTGCGGCAGAACTCGAAATCAGGCATGTAAACATTTTTCATGGACTTCATCTTTTAGTATATCATTCTTAAGACCTTAAATGACCTTTAGCAATACAAAAAAAAATTTCGATTTTTAAAAAATTCTACAGTAGTGTAACCCCTTAAGCCAATCTGGACGTATGACCCCCAGCTGTGGGGGAACGCGAGCAGAACCAACATAGACATCATACAGCGAGCCCAATCAAAGATCCTGCGAACTATCACTGGGGCACCATGGTATATTCGTAACCAAAACATCCACAAGGACCTCGGCATTCTCGCAGTAAAAGATGAAATAGACAAGCAAAAAGCGTCCTACAATGAAAAACTCTCTGTCCACCCAAATCCTCTAGCAAGGGTCTTGACTCGGGTCTCCAGCCGAACCCGCCTGCAACGTACAGACCTTCCAACCCAGCCATAACTTGTCAGGGCCACTGTCTCAGTCTTCATGACTCCTAGTTAGGTTATAGTATAAGATTTGATACACTTATTGTTAGTCTCGTAAATGAGAAGATTCAATAAATAAAAGCAAAGCATAAAGCATAAAATATTTACCTTTTGCTGTTGACATTTACTGATTTACTGTTGGCCTGCTGATGTTGCTGCTTTTTCTCCGTGGCAGCGGGATAAGCACTAGCAGTACTCCGCAGGGAGGTGGCAATTGCAGCCGATGCCGACTTGTGGTGTCGTGTTGTTTTGGGCAAAATACAATTGGGATCAGCGGTTGCTTGCTGGTCTCGCTGGTCGGTGAGCATAAGGAGGGCACTCACAGTATCCAATTCCTGGTCGGCCAGGTCCATGGTATTGGAATTGGTGTAATTGGCACTGAGGTTGTGCAGCTTCTTCTCTGTGCTGCATCCAGGGTCTTGCCGGACCAGATCCACACCCCCGAGGTGATGCCCACGGCCAGGGCCATGAAGTACTTGAGCATCAGCACGGAGTAGAGGGACTTCTTGCCGGGCCCCTTCATCTGGGCAAGGGGGCAGACCAGGGCCTTGATGGAGTCCTCGAAGTAGGCCACCTGTACGAGGTACGAGCAGCCGATGACGATGGTGGCCGAGAAGAGCATCAAGAGCATCATGAGCTTTTCCAGCTTGTCCGCCTTGACGCCGGCTCCGACTCCACCCTGCTGCTTGATCACCGACCGGATCCTGAACAGGGACAGGCGGAAGATGGTTCCGATCACCAGGTACACGGCCAGCACGAAGGTCTTTAGGTGGTCGTAGCAGATGACCAGCAGGAGCACGGCCACGGACTGCATCGTGGATATCAGCTAGGCCGACAGGGGGCTCGCTGTTGGCGAATACAATTAATTTGAAATATAAAGAAAATATCTTAAAGAAATATTTACCTATTGCTGTTGACATTAACTGATCGCAAAAGGTGATGTCTTTGGTCTGCTTTGATCTGAATCAGCTTGTCGCCCTGCGCCGCCGCCTCCTCGAAAACATTGGTCACACAAGGCCGCCAAATGCTCCAACTGTTGCTGTTGCAGCGTTCTACAAAATACAAAATAATATATAAAATTTACTTATAATCAAAAGCGTAAACATTAAGTTTTTTTTTTCTTACGTTTCTCTAAATCATTTGGTGGTTTTGCTGCTGCCGACGACGAGGATGATGTGGCCACCACCTGAGGTAGAGAAACGGGGGCCGCTGCCTTTGACTGTGGTGACTTGCTGCGGCATAGCTCCCTGTGCATGTAGACCGGAGATCGACTGCGCAATCCCCCGGACGATGACTTTCCCCTCGACGAAGACGAGGTGGTCTTGTGTGATGTGTTACGCTCGGACTTTGAGGGCGATGCGCTCGGCGATCGTTTGAGAGCATACGAATGATCCCAATCCGGGTGATACTTGGAGGATCTCTTCGCCGGCGATTTAGCCGAGCTGCTGCCATTTTTATGCCGAAAATTATCTGCCTGCATTATGATTATGTTTTGCGCCCAAATTTCAGAATGAAAATAACATAACGGAACCAATGTTCGCACGCTAGAGATGACAATTCATGCTGAAAAAAGCGATGAATATCGAATGCAATGAGCTTATTCTTTTTGCCATCTCTAGCAAACCTTATGAAAATGTCGAGCGTTCAAGACGTAAATCGCGCCAAAGATTGGAAATCTGATTTTATTACTCTAATAAAGTCAATTCCATATCTTCAAAGTGATGTAAGGTTGAACGAGAAGTCAGAAAAGTTCGGTCAAGTGGTTCTGCAAAATTTCGAAGAAAACTCGGTGAATCTTACCGCGACGATCGATCCGCGAATGTGGTCGCTGCCATTCTACATGTGTTTTGATGGCCTACACATGCCAATGGTAAGCCTATATTTTTATATATTATAAGTACAATTTTGGCGTTATGCAATAAGTACAATAAAAGCGAAAAGTAAACAAATTGGTGGCTGGCTGCAAGTCTAGCAAGTGTACATAGTAATGTGAACATAACGCGATGAATTCATAAACATTAAACATAGTTCGTCAATTTAACATTTAATCTGTTTTCTATTGCTTTTAGACCGGATTCATACATAAATCAAACATTAAACATAATTAGTCAATTTTAGCTGTAGTCTTTTATAAATTATACTTAAAAAATAAACATAGTTGGATCGATTTCATACATTTAATTATTCTTAGCTTTTACAAGCACTTCATTATTTTCTTCCTCAAAATGATGAACTTTATACGCCTTTGAATTAACTATATATACGTGGTCTGGAGGATTTATAGATATATACATATATGTTTTTATTTTTAATTGAAGAAATGTTTCCTCCTGGGCATTATAACAGTTGTGCTATTTACCCCATCTATGCTATTGATGCTTATTATAACATTTGTACAGATAACTTTCGTATTTGAAAGCAGCACTGAACGTATGTAAATTTTCTTGATAAAAAAGGCAATCATCTGCAAGTGCGATAAACAATGAAAATTAAATTTTAAAAATGTTTTGTCATAGAACTCTGGCAATTTTCTTATGGAACTTGAGATAAGTTGTTTGGCACATTGATTTTTCGTCAAGCAATACTTCTCATTAAGAGAATTCTTATTGAAATACTTAGCTGCATAAAGTGTTCATAACGGCTGTGTTCATAATTGCCTGAATTCAACCGCTTTCCATCTAACCATATCAAGTAGACTTCTCGGTTTTCTGGCAAACTCCTTAAAAATATCATTTTTTTAAATTCATAAAGTTCTTGTTCAAGTGGTCAATTTGTAGTCTTGATAGGGAGTAATTCTTCCCTCTAATTTTAATAGAATCTAAGAACACGCGAAAGCGAATAGAACCGCAATCCTTAAATATGCCAAATTTTAAACACTTACAGCAAGGGTATTTAAACTTCGGCTTACCGAAGTTAGCTTACTTTCTTGTTTAATTTCTGATGATTTTTTTTTCCAATATTAATAACTATTTTTTATATCTTTTTTCAGTTCCCAGGTATGGATAAAAAATTTGTTATCCATACCTTTTCTTTGCAATCGCATGATGGATTGCATTTTCAGATTATTTACATAAATGTTCAAAGCCAATCGACTATGAATAATTTAAGTTATAGGCTTATTGAAATAAAGCATTTCTTATTTTTAGAATTGAAAAGAAAAAAAATGGACACATATTTTCTATCATTTATAAGTGACCATGAAGCAATGGTCCAAAAACTTTGCGAATCTTCGCCGGTGGTCCCTTCCCTTTGGGATCCAGCTCACGCTAAAAATGTTTTGTCCACAGAAAATAACGGCCATGCCGTAAATATTTTATTCATTAAGCTGTACAATTCAACCTATTTCAGAGGTGAAGTCAGCTCAAAAATCTGTATGATAAAACAATACGCAGAAAATAATATACATACCACTACCGAGAAGTTTAATGAAATTCTTAAAGAAATTAATTCGGTACAATTAGTGGTAGAAAAGTTTTTTACAATTTGCCCAGAAGCTCAGACATTTGAGGCTTGTTTTGCTAACAACGACCTCCTAGAATGTACTGGGGCAAAATGGAAAAACGATTTAAGAATTGTTTTTCAAAATGTCGGTATCGATGGAGATTACATCGATATCAATGGCAAAGAGCTTTACGCTAAAATTATAGGCGTACTTGCCATTTTTGAGTTACGGGCTCACAAGTGAAGTGAGGTCAGAATAAAATATACTAGTACATAGTAAAATATTTATTAAAAAGAAAGGCTAAATACTAGTACAATATACTAGTAAAATATTTATTAAAAAGAAAGGCTAAATACTAGTACAATATACTAGTAAAATATTTATTAAAAAGAAAGGCTATATACTAGTACATATACTAGTAAGCAAACAATAATAAAAAGTTAAACAGTGGAGTTTAGGCCTACAGGGGAAAACCACTATAAAAAAAAACGCGCCAATCACTCTACCTCGATGGTGGTGTGGAAAGGAGTGAACTTAGGTATTCACAATTTTTATTATTTGTATTTATTTAATTAAAAAAAACTTTATTCCACGCAGCTTACACCTCTCGCAATTTTCGTTTCATTTGAAATAAATAAATTCAAATATATTATGAAAGCTAATGCCCATGCCCCAGGCAGAGTTTTTCTTTTGGATTTCTTTTTGGTCGTCTTTCTTGTAGGCATAATGCAGAAGAAACGCATGGGTTTATAAAAGTCCAAAATAGAGACAATTTTTAATGTTTTAACTATTAAATACATTATGCAGATTTATTAATATTAAAACTAACACAGAAAAGCTTTCCAAATTGAAATTAATGACGTAGTCATTAATCTTCTTGATGAAGATTACGATTCAATTCAAATTGTTAATAACTTATAATAAAATAAGAGGACAAATTCGAACGAATGGAATGAAACACTTTTAATATTTTTTCGACACGAACTTCACACTGATTTTTGCTCAGCTGTTCGGTGGGTCTTTTTAGCTCAGCGAAGGTGGTCCCACTAGCCGCTTGTAAATGTGGATCTTTAGAATTCATGTGGATCTTTAGAGATCTGCAAATGTGGATCTTATGCCACTCATGTGGACCTTTAGAGATTTGTGGATCTTTAGCGATTGTTTGGCCTGCAATCAGCTGTTTCCAAGACCATTCAGCTGTGAGGGTTGCCAACTCAGCGTACACTCGATTACACTCGATATATCGGCTTATTATTTAAATTCAATTTTAACAAAATTTCCTCTTTTTGTTTTGGAAGGCTTTTGGTGGTATTTTAATACTTTTAACGAAAATAATAATTTTTTCTGTATCGAAGATTCAATATGCAAACCATCGGTATATGTTTTAATCTACCCAGCTCTAGTGTATTTTTAAAATCTTTAAAATCCAAGTATTTGAATATTAATTAAATTAA